>JAVXUL010023497.1:0-11763 GCA_035590515.1 Trichilia minutiflora
AGAAAGAAAGCTTGCAAGGTAAGCACTTTGAAGCTTCATTTTGCCACCTAATTTGTTCATTTGAATGCATAGTTTTAGGGTTTGTTTATTGAGAAGAAAATTTTCATTTATAAATGTTTTAGGCCATTATAAACCAACAAATGATATCAGAGCATGTTTTGTTGATGGCATGAATGAGTTTTTGCTTGATGTTTTGGTGAAACTCTAAATGGGTGTCATTTGGGAGAGCTTGGTGCCAACTTGGGTTCCATGGTGGGGAATTATTTTCCATCAATTCCATTGTATTCCTAAGATAGTTTATATGATAAATGAAGCTTAGGAATGATGGGAGAAGTTGGCAAAGTGATAAAGTTGAGTTTTGAACTCAACTAGGTCCCATTAGGGCATAATGTTTCACCATTGTGTTTGTCTAGGTTTTTTTTGTATCAAATAGGCTTGATGATGTGTTTTGGTATTTTTCCCAAGTATTTGGATGTGTTTGAAGTCATTTGTGGCTTGGTTTTGGTTTGAAAGCCTTTGGATTTAAAGAGAAAAAATGGCAAAGTTTCAGGTGCAAAGGGGTCAAGACCTTGGAATTTTTCGGCCAGGCACGTGTAATCCACGCGCCCATCCATCTACTAGTAGACGAGCGCGTGGACCAGGCTGGTGTTGGCGCGTGTACCACACCAGAGCGCCAGGCCGCCTAGCTGTCGCACACCGCATCTGCCCCCCGTGCCCAATTTCTGTCGCAAAAATTTTTTTACCCTAATTCTCGTGTAATCGAACTTTGAACACATCCCAACTCATGTTTTGAGTGATATTGATTACTTATTAGTGTGTTTTAATGAAAACCACACATCGACCTTTCCTGTGAGCAAAATTAAAATTATGAAAATATTGATTATTTGATAATTAATTAAATGATTTTGTGTATTTTAATTCAAATGTTGAATGTCAAATATTTATTTTGTTCGTTTAAATGTTGAATAAATTAAATAAATATTAAATTATTTATTTGATAAATGAATTAAATAAACAGTAAATGTGTTTATATGATAAACATATTAATGTAGGCTTGATTATACAATTATGATTGTATGAAAATAAAATATATGTTTAAATAGTTTAAATACACATATGATTATATATAATGTTTTATTATATGTTTAATGATGATTAAATGCATAAACATGTATATATAGGATATATATATATATATATATATATATATATATATATATATGTTAATCCTTTTTTGTTTCAATTGTTGTGTATATATACAAGTTGTATATATGTACACAAGATACACATTTTTGGAATATATATTATATACATGTTAATGTACATTAATACGTATTGAAATGTGTGGAAATATATTTAGATAAAATAATAAAATATTATGATTGCATAACTAGATAAATTGGATTTGTTTGGTTATAAAATAATTAGCAACAAGTTGCTAATTATATTGGTGTGGCTCGTTATGTCACGCCCCGATCCTAGTCGGCTATGTGACAATCGTCGCAAATCCCAAAAATACATCCTAGCACTTACAATGCATTCCTAGAATCTGCAAGGTATTAGTACTTGTTTTCAAACTCATTTTCAAAACAAGATAAAAATATATAAAATGGAAAATTTTTAAACATATATGTATCATATATGTATTTTCTCAAAATACATTACAAAATATTCCTGGCCAAACCAAATACATCAAATTACTTTATTACAAATATTTTTACATACAGTGGACCATAATGTAAAATCCTGAGTCGAGTACCTGAAAAATTATTGAAGTCTCATTTCAGTTATACTATGCCTCCGACTACACTAACCTAAAATGGGAAGTGTGGGGTGAGTATTTAGAAAAATACTCAGTGAGTAGACAAATAACAAAACAAAAATGAGAGGCCAAACATTGATTACGAAAAACCCTCGTAATCATAAAAATCAATCATAGTGAAATATTGCATTATACACATGTCTAAAAACCAATATAATGTAAAATCTATATATTTCCTCGGTCTATAGGATCCCATCCACTCCCTCAAAGCTGTATGGCTAATCTGCAATCCTGGTTGGGGATGTGTACCCATGTATAATATTCCTCGATCTATAGGATCCCATTCACTCCCTCAGAGCTATATGGCTGATCCGCAACCCTGGTTGGGATACAGTATAAGGCTAGCATGCTTTAGCCTAGACATGTGGATTCCACCCATCCCTCTTGGACTGTATGGTCAATCCATATTTCGAGGTCTATTAGATTCTACCCACTCTATATGATCTGTATGCACAATCCTCATCCATATATACATATATATAATCGATAACATGGCACACTAAATTATAAATCAACCACAATAGCCCATCAGACCAACACTCATCATTGACTCACAAGGCCAAAGCAATATTGTGGCTCACAAAACCAAAACATAAAATAAGTATGGCATCCTGGTCGTTACACTCAATTATGCCACATTCACATATATAAATATAAAATGGCCTTCGACCTCAAAATCACAATATCAGCAAGCATAAGCACAATAGACCTCCGGCCTCACATTCATGGCAATCTAGGTTTCAAAACAAACCTATCTATCACAAACAAGGGGTCTTCCCGGCCATCACACAACATACATCCAACGCCTCCTCATTTCAGTTATGTATCCATAACAATAATAGAGACGAAGGGAAAGGAACGTGTCCACTCACTATCTTGGGATGGGAAACCACCCTCTCGGTATCCTCCTCACGGTGGAGATCCTTTTGTCTCGATTGTCGCTCCTGGATACACAAACAAACACAAATTTACAATCTATCTATGTGTACGTGCTTGATGCAATGCATGCTCATACTACTCTCGCACTCCTCTCTTCTTCTCTCTCTATCTTTTCTCTCTCTAAACATTACCATAAACCAAACCCCACTCTGTAATCAAGCATTTATCATTTATTTTAATACTATTAGCTATCAAAGCCCTCTAATTTATCGATGCAAATGATAAATCAAAAATCTCTCAAATTCTAGGGTTTTATAAACAGTATCCGAGCTATATATTCTTAGATCTACGTGAAATGATAGCTCAAATGAGAGAGAAAAGCTGAAGAACAAACTTACCCGAACTGATAGGTGAGCTTGGAGCCCTTTTTTAGCTTGAATCTCTCTTTGACTACTATTCACTATGCTTCCTTTCCTCCTGAATCCTCACGATCCGACAGTTAGAATTCTGATCCAATAAAATTTCGCGATTCTGGTGTTGATTCTGAGTTCATAGGAACTGAAATGGTGGAGTTTAGTTGAGAAATGACTGAGATCAGTTTTAATGGTGAGAGAGAATGATTGTTGATATTCTGGTAGAGAGAGAAGCAAAGAAATCAAATGGGGAAGACGATCCCCTTGCCCGACGTATATAGGCTATGAAATCCCTAAAGGTGTCGATATGTTTCAAAACGTATCGATACCTTTGGTATTTTTTCTATAACATATCAATACGTTTCCCCCAAAGTATCAATACATTTGGTAAAACACTGTTTATAAACCTGCAAGGTGTCGATACCTTCCTCAACATATCAATACCTTTCGTTGCAAGCGAACTTCATCACCGTCACAAACGTGACGATACCCTTGACAAGGTACCGATACATTTGGCACTATTCACTATTCATCATACTTCTGAAGGTGTTGATACCTTCATCAAACGTATCGATAACTTTAGCCCCAAACAGTAAACGTATCGATACCTTTTTTTCTCTAGTCTTTCTTCTGAGGACTACAACTTCAAATGATCATAACTTTTCACTCGGATATCTTCACGAAACCCATAATATATCATCAGAAAGCTCTCTCCAAGATCTACAAAAATGATAAAAACATTTTCTCAATTAAAGATGATTTTAGGGTCAAAAATCTAGTTCTTTCTCAGAGACACCTATCTAATACCTTACATCTCCTCAAAACGCATTCTTGAGTCATAACCCTCTTGTGCATAATCTAAACACGATAATATGTATGAAGACTCTTGAGAAATTTGTTATTATACCCATAACCCTAAGGGATGGGTTTCACACGTTAATCATGTCAACGAGTTAGTCAGGTTAGTGACCGATTGACTTTGTTTGACTAGTTAACGCAGTTTATCCAATCAAATTTTTGATCAAGCCATATAAGATACCTAGTTTGAATGGTAACCTTAGAAAAATACACAAAATATAAGTCTTGTCTAACAAGAATTGACATTCCTACAACTAAAATCTTGATACACAAATGACACACAAAACTTGTGTGACAAGAGTCTAAACACAAGCAAACATATGAAAAATATGTTTTTTAAGTTAGAAATTTGATTTCTAATTATAAACATGTAATTGTTACATGTATATTAACAATTAGGGAATTGTTAATCAAACATCATAATTAGTAAATAATATGCATATGTATATTTGATATATATATGTATATACTTTGCTAATCAATATTGGTTCATAGGATGAAGAATATTGATAACTATGCGTTCAATGCAAAATATTAAAATGGTTTTAATAATGGTTTTAAAATTATTTTAAAATGTGTTTTAAAATAGTTTTAAAAGAGATGTTTTAAAAGTGGTTTTAGAATAATATTTGTTCATATGATGAATAAATATTATTCAAGGTTTAAAACATTTTATAAATTTGAATTTTTTATTTTTATATGATAAATTATTTACTAAATATATTTGTGATTTTGTGAAATCATAAATATTAAACTTCTGTGTATTATTGAACATATGTATGACCAGGGTTTGAATGATATACAGAATGACTCCTGTATAATTATTAAATCTTAGCCTCCCATTGTGGGATGACATAGAGGTCTTTAACATAAATTAGTATCCCAAGATTTCTATTATATGAGGGGTATTGATTTGTGTTATAGAAATCCATTATCTAGTTCTTGGGGTGCGTATTTTCACCTTGACCAAGATTTCTATTATGTGAGGTAGAGGTGGAAATAACATCTTGAGAAGGCACAATGGTTTGGGTTTAAGTAGTCTAGGATACCAAGATTTCTATTATGTAAGGTATCCGAAGTTAGGGCTAAACAAAAAATCAAACCTTACATGGAGATATAAAAGGAAATGTGTTTCCTACTTATTGGGGTTAATTAGCCAAGATTTCTATTATGTGAGATTGGTTAATTCTGATAAGATATTGATTCCCCACTACTAATAATAACAACATTCAAACGAAATTTTTGAGTCCTATATAGGGAGTGTGGGATTCAAATTAAATAGTGAAAGCTAATATGATTAGCATATATTAATAACTTTTAAATTATTTAATTGTTATTATTCAAAGTTGTTTGAATATTGTATTAATCGAATTATTGATTAATACTATATATGATCATTAATAATCTATTTTCTATGTCTCTTCAGTTTTTCAAGCTGAAAGTGATACTAATCGATACAATACAAAACAAACATTAAATGGTGTTCTCTAACTTACATATCAAACTTTTGGACTTTTGAAAGTTTGATAGGGACTAATTTCACAAATACGAATAAAGAAAAATTATTTTCTTTGTGAAAAAATAGAATATATACAAAGAAGTTATCCTCACTACCTTGAAAGACTTATAAAGTCAGATAAAGGTACAAATAGTTGCATGATGATTCATTATGAATTAAATGTTATTTTAAATCATTATTCATGAATTCTAGATTCTGCAGCTACTTCTCATATTTGTGTCTCTCTACTGATATTATAGAATTATTCAGTATTGTCAAGAGGTAAGATCCTTTTAAGACTAGCTAATGGGATAACTGTTGTTGCTAAAGCTAACGGCTTTTGCGAATTTAGATTGTCTACTGGATACATTATGAGATTAAACTTAGTGTTGAATTTTGCTATTGCCATTAGAAACATCATTTCTATTTCTGTATTATGTAAGGACGGTTACAGTGTACAATTTATAGAAAATGAATGTTTGATAAATTTTTGAAATGTATTAGTGGGCAAAGGAGTAAACACAAATGGATTATATATTCTTGAATTGAATAATAGTTATTCAATAACATCCATTATTAATAAAAAAATTTAGGATAAATCAAATCCTAAAATCTTATGGCACCATAAATTAGGTCATATAAGATACAATAGAGTGATTCAACTTGATACAAGTGGACTTCTGAGTTCACAGAGTTTGGAACCCTTACCAACTTGTGAATTATGTCTATAAGGTAAAATGACCAAATCTTCCTTTAAAACTAAAGGAGAGAGAGATCTAAGGAGCTATTGAAACTCATACATATAGATGTATGTAGACCGTTTAGTTCCAAAGCCATAGGTGGATTTGACTACTTTATTATCTTTATCGATGATATGTCACGATATGGGTATGTGTATTTATTGAAATACAAATCTGAATCCTTCGAAATATTCAAGGAATTTAAGAATGAAGTAGAGAAACAAATTGAAAAGAGTATTAATGCTCTACAATTAGATCATGGGGGTGAGTATTTGAGTATAGAATTTTAAGAATTCTTAAAAGATAATAGAATAGTTTTTCAACTTATTCCTCCTTACACGCCACAGTTGTATGGTGTGATGGAAAGGAGGAATCATACCCTATTAGATATGGTGCGATCTATAATGAGTTTTATAGACTTACCAATTTATCTGTGAGAGTATGCTCTGTTTACTACTGCGTATATCCTGAATAAAATCTCATCAAAGTCAGTTTAAAAGACTCCGTATGAGATATAGAGTGATAAGAAACTTAGTCTTGGCTATACGAGAATTTAAGGATATCCAGCTTATGTTAAGCTAGTTAACCCTGATAAGCTGAATGCAAAATCAGAGAAGAGAAGTTCATCGGATATCCTAAAGAAAACTTGGGATATTATTTTTACTTTCATACTGATCAATATATTATGATCAGTAGAAATACACACTTCGTAGAAGAAGAGTTCTTACATGAAGGTGGTGCAAGTAGACTTATTAAGCTTAAGGAAGAGTCCTTGAAGCTCAGTCCGATGATATTGTGACTGGACAGTCCAGTCAGTAGACTTCAGTTATGATTCAATTTCTAAAACTTCGATCTTCTAGAATATCATATTTTTGGAGTCATATGGTCCTCTTCACAAGTAAGAGTTTGACTCTTACTTAATAGGAGAGGCAAATCATTCTGATGATCCTAGAAGCTATGAGAAAGCTATCCTGAATAAAGATTCAGGTAGATGGCTAGAGGCTGTGGATTCTGAAATGTAATCTATATATGCCAATAAAATATGGATACTTGTTAATCCACCAGAAAGAATTGTTCCTATTGATTGTAATTAGATTTACAAGAGAAAGATAGGTAAGGATGGTAAGGTTGAGACCTATAAAGCATGACTTGTTAAGAAGGGGTATACTCATAAACAAAAGTTGGATTATGATGATACCTTCTCGCTTGTGGTTAGATTAAATCCATCCGTATAATGCTAGCCATTGCAGCATACCATAATTTTGAGATCTGGTAAATGGATATGAAAATGCATTCCTCAACAGATACCTTAAGAAAAATATTTACATGCAGCAACCTGTTAGTTGGTTTCGTATCCACTACAGATAGAAATAAGGTATGCAAGTAGCATCGATCTATTTATGGATTAAACCAAGCTTCTTATAGTTGGAATAAACGATTTGATAATATGATCAAATCGTATGGATTTGAACACAATCCATGTTGTATGTGGATGACATATTGGTCATAGGCAATGATATTGGCATAATAACTAAGATTAAAATTTAGTTATTCAGAACCTTCGTAATAAAAGACTTAGGAGAAATGACCTATATTTTAGGGATTTGCATCTATAGAGATAAAGTAAAAAGGGTAATAGAATTATCCTAAAAGATATACATTAAAAAGATACTGAAGAAATTCAGTATAGAGAACTTTAAGAAATGTCTCTTGCCTTTTTATCATGATCTTAATCTTTTAAAAGATATAGGTCCAAAGACTGATGAAGAGGTACAGCGGATGCATGGTGTGCCTTATGCGTCGACTATAGGTAGCCTGATGTATGCCATACCATATACACGACCTGATATTATGTATGTTATAAGTGTTACAAGCAGATATCGGGTTATTCCTGATAAAAAGCATTAGTCTACCATTAAAATGATCCTCAAGTACTTACAAAGGACTAAGAATCTAGTCTTGTCTTTTGGATCTCGGAAATTGAGTATACAGGGATACTCAGACTCTAATTTTCAGTCTGACTTAAATGATAGAATGTTTACATTCAATTTTATTTTTGTACGTAATGAAGGGGTTGTGAGCTGGAAAAGTGTTAAACAAACTACCACAGTTGATTCCACTACAAAAGCTCAATATGTTGCCACTTCTGAAGTAGCAAAAGAGGCTGTTTGGATACAAAAATTCGTGTCTGAACTTAGTATTGTTTCTAATATTAGTTATCCGATAACTATATTCTATGATGATACTAGAGCTATTGCACAGGCTAAGGAACCCAAGGTACACCAAAAGTCTAAGCATATTCAGCACAAGTATCTTTTTTTTTTTATAGAAAACTCGTTGGAGCTGGAAAGACATTAATACAGAAAATATGATCAGTAATTTGTTGCTGACCCACTGACTAGAGTGATAACACTAAAACAGCTGGACCTGTATCTTGAGAAGATAGGTATATGATACCACAATGAATGCCTTTAGTGCAAATGAGAGATTGTTAGCTAGAAACCATTCGTGTTATCGATTTCAGGGCTAGTGATCTGATATAAAATTTTGATTAGTCATGAAAGAATTATTTTTTATTCACATACATTAGCTGTTTCTTTATATTGCCTTGCTAATATATAAAGAGTGTATGTGAATAGTTCAGATATTTTTATTTACTTGCTAAATGAAATTATCAAATTATTCCTTACGTATGTGATATAGATTGGGCAATTATATCACATAGTAAGTATACTAGTTGCTTTCTAATGATATCATATGATGATATATATAGGTTGACAATATGAGTATTGTCAGAAGCGAATTAGTATGGATATATAGTTGGTGAACTATTTATCAAATAGGACTACATATTGACAAATCACATGGTATGCATATAGTTAATAATCTGTCAATAGATTGCAATAGTGTGTGATGTACTCCTTAGACCTGAGACGTTTGGAATCGAACTCTGTATGGATGGGTATATTTCATATGGTGTATACGTGCAGGGATAATCACGTCTTGTATATGAAGCCGATTGTGTATGCTTTGTTCATATAGGTGTTCGGTTGACAGTCAAGATGGGATTCGTTGACTCAATGCTATAGATTGAGAGTTTTTATTGACTCTGTCCAAGTTGAGTTCCTAAACGAATATTGATATGATATTCAGATTTTAAGTCTCTGGCCAGAGCAATCATGATATATGGTCAACAATTCGTATAGACATCGAGATTAGGGTTTTGACAGATCATGAACCCTTACTCAATCAAGATATGACAATGGAGGGATATTACCCACAGGTTATGTGCAATCATTGGAGGTTCGATGAAGACACTTTTTCATAGTGACTTAGGGATTATGACACATAGCTAGACACTAACCATAGTCGTTAGGTATTGAAATGTTAGAGATCGAATTGTTCGGAGTCGAAATATTCGACATTAGTTCACGACTGAGTCACGGTAAACCTTCACAGTCCACCTAATTCCCTGAGAGTTCCCATAAAGGAGGAGAAGATAAAATGTTATCGAGAGAGGGCTAGCGACCTCATGATAACTTGAACCTGCTAAAATAAATACGTATAATTGTTATATGTATTTATTATTCTTTAAAGTAATAAAGAACTGATATCATAAAGTAATTTAATGTAAATTACATGAGCCAAAATGATAATATTGATTAGAAAACATGTTAAAATGTGATTAAGATAAAATAGTGAAAGACTAGATTAAATTATTAATTTAGTATAAAATGACCATTTTACCCCTATATGATACAAATGTGTAATTTATTGTAAATTACATATTCAAATTTGATAATTATGATTATCAAAGATATTAAAATATGACTTTAATAGAAAATATTGAATTTTAAATTAAAGTGTTTAATTTAAAAGAAAATTATCATTTTATCCTTATGTATAATATTGATCAAGGACATTATGATAAATGTATCATAATTATGGATTTATGGAAATTCAATATATACATTAATATGTCTAATGATCAAATTCTTTAATAGTTAGAGAATTTGACAAATATTAGATTTTACATGGCTAATATTTTAACACTTGATATATTAATATGCATATTTAATTAATTAATCAATTTTTGAATTATTTAATCTTGGTCAAAGGGTTTAAATTCAAGTTTGACTTGAGCTCACGCATGTAAGATGGTGTTGGTTGTATCATATAACTTGATCATTATTTTATGATTTTATTTAGATAAATATTAATTTATTTAAATGAAAAATAATGGAAAAATCTTGCAATTTTGGGTCTTCTTCTCTTCTCCACCGTAGGCCACTATGGGAGCATGCTTTGGGAGGATTTCAAGTGTAGAGAGCTCACACTTATGAGCTTAGTCTTCATCAAACCAAATGGTTAAGAAGGTATGCACTTTGAGCTCTCTTTTTGTACCCTTTCTTTCTCCTTTGAAAGCATGGATTTAAACTTAGTTTCTTAGGGAAGAAAACTTTAATTATGCATGTTTTAGGCCATTATAAATCAATAAATGATATCATAGCATGTTTGGTTGATGGCAAGGGTGTTTGTTTGCTTGTTGGTTTGGTGAAACTCTAAATGGGTGTCATTTGGGTTTCTTGATAGAGAATTATTTTCCATTAATTCCATTGTATTTTTAAGATATGTTATATGATAAATGATGTTTAAGAATTATTGTGGGAGTTGGCAAAGTGAGAAAATTGAGTTTGGAATTCAACTAAGTGCCATTTGGGCACATTTGTATACCCTTTTGTGTTTTGAATTGGTTTGTGTATCAAATGACCTCGGCGATGTGTTTGGGTATTTTTTGCAAGTAGTTGGATGTGTTATGAAGTGATTTTCGATTTGGTTTTGATTTAAAACCTTTTGAAATTAAAGAGAGAAAATTTGGCAAAATCAGGTGCAGGGAGCCTAAGCCCTATTTTTTTTGTGGCACACGCGCCCGTCCGCCTGCTAGCAGACGGGCGCATGGAGCCACCAGGTACAGACGCATATATGACACATTGCCTACACTTATGCATCAGTCGTGCTCTAGCCCGCCTGCACTGCACGCTTACTGCCCCTCCTCTTGCCTCAAAATGATTTTTCCTAAATTTTTTGTATAATCGGACTTCGAACACATCCCGATTCGCATTTTGAGTGATATTGATCACTTATTATCGCGTTTTAATGAAAATAACACATCACCTTGGCCTAAGGGTAAAATTAAAAATTTAAAAATATTAATTATTTGATAATTAATTAAATTATTTTGTGTTTTTTAAAATATTGATTTAAAATCAATATATTCAATTGTTGAATAAAAAATATTTATTTAGGTATTCAAATGTTGAATAAATAAATAAATATCAAAATTATTTATTTGATAAATAAATTATATAAACATTAAAATGTTTATATGATAAACTTTTAATGTAGGTTTGATTTTACAATTATGATTGTATGAAAATTATATATATGTGTTTAAATGGTTTAAATACATATATGCTAATATTATAATGTTTTATTAAGTGTTTAATGTTGATTAAATACATAAACATGTATATATAGGGTATATATATATGT
>JAVXUL010023507.1:0-26873 GCA_035590515.1 Trichilia minutiflora
TAACCTCATCTATATTTTGATTCACTCACTAAATCTTCTTAAAGACTTAACATAACCCCCCCCCCCCAGTTTTATTGATACCTTAACTATTGTATAGAAGGTAGACAAATGGAGCAGGATCTTGGAGTGTAGTCACTAGGATTGGGTCTAGTCATGTATGATTAATCTGTAAATAGGTAATATAACCTATTTTGAATTTCATCGATTCATTAGTTATATCAACATACTATTATGTGTTTATGAGTTAGGTATGAATATTTATAAACATCAAGTCCTATTTCCCAGTTTAAATGGTTTAAGGTACATTACATTAGTAGTTGTGTGTCTGTGTCTCATATGTATTTATATAATCCATATAAAATGGATAGTGAAAATCATTCATTTCAATAAGAGATTTACGAGATAAAGTCAATTATAATCCAGAAATTTTGAACTGTAACATCTTTACGAGGAGTGAACAAGTTGAAACTTTTCCTCTCTGTTTGTAGTGAACAAGAATTCATTTGAAATCATACAATTGGTTCTTTATGCTCAGTCAAGGCTTCTGAATTTCTTTTATAATGATTTCAGTGATAAATTGCTCGAAACTACAGAATTTTTAGGCAGGTTGCAACGGCCTTTCAGGGCAATTCCTGATGATATGTACTCTGTGTTAATATGTATATCCTAGAAATCATTCATGTTATCGGTTTCAGGATTTATGATTTTGTAATAACTTTTATATTTATTAATAAAAGAAGTAGTTCTTTATTTACATATGTTGGCTACTTTCTTTATTTTTCATGCAAATGAATGAAGAATATATGTAAATTATTCGGATAATATTGTTTAATTGTTAAATAAATTTTCAAATCGTTCCCTATATACGTGGTGTAGAATGGGCAACTATATCACATAGTAGGCACACTAGTTATCGCTTAATGATATTATATGATCATATATGTATGCTAACAATATATATATTATCATAAGGGCATTAGTGTGGATTTATAGTTGGTAAATTATTTATCGAACAGGATTGAATATATATAAATCACATGGTATGCATGTAGTCAATGATTTATCGATATATTGTAATAGTGTGCGACATAATCCTTTGACCTGAGACATTTGGAATCAGACTTTATATGGATGGATGTATTTTATATGGTGTATACATGCAGGGCTAATCATACATTATACAAGAAACTAATTTGGGTATGTTTTTTTCATATAAGTGTTTGGTTGATAGTCAAGATAGAATCCGTTGGCTTGACATATTGGACTGAGAATTCCCGTTGCCTCAGTCCGAGTCAAGTTCCTAATTGAATGTCGATATAATGTCTTGATTATAAGATGATGGCCATCGCATAATATTGACATATGATCGACAATTCGAAGTAGTATTGAGATTAGGATTTTGACAGTCCATGAACCACTATTTCGATCAGGATACGATGAAGAAAGGATATTACTCACACGTTATGTGCAATTGAGGAAAGGTTTGATAAAGATACTTCTTCATCATGACTTAGGAATTATGACGCATTGCTAGATACTAACCATAGTCGTTAACCAACCGAAATGTTTAGCATATGTTCATGACTGAGTCACAGTGAACCTTCATGGTTTACCAAGATCCTCTGACGTTACTTCACATGAGAAAGAGATAAAATATTATCGCGAGAGAGTTAGCACCCTCATGATAATATAAAAAAGGCCGAAACTAATACGTATAATGATTATATGTATTGTATATTCTTTAAAGTGTTAAAGAAATTATATATTAATATCATAAGATATTTAATGTAAATAACTTGCTAAATTTGATAATAATGATTATCAAATATGTTAAAATATAATTTTAAGATAAAATGATGAAAATGAAATGAAATAGTTTTATTTCGTGCAAAATAACCATTTTGCCCCTAATGTGATACATGTGTGTAATTTATTTTAAATTACATACTTAAATTTGATAATTATGATTATCAAATATATTAAAATAAGATTTTAATAAAAAATAGTAAAATATAAATTAAAGTGTTTAATTTAGATAGAAAAAGACTATTTTATCCTTATGTATAAATGTGATCAAGGGTATTATCGTAATTATACAAAATTTATGGATTTTGTTTAAATCCATTATATTAATTAATATGGCATTTATCTAATGTATTTAAATGTTAAACAATTAGATAAAATTTATTTTATATTAAAGGTTAATATTAAAACAAATGGCACAATTTGATTGGTTTTTAATTTGATATTGTGTTTAATGTCATTGGTCCATTTGTATGGTTGCACACATCAAAGATGGGATTAATTGTATCACATAACCTTCATTTAATTAATATATTTATAGGATGAATATGGATTTAATTAAATGAAAAATAAATAAAAAATATAAATATAAGATGTTTATTATTTTTCTTTTAATTTTGGCAACAAAAATGGCTCTCTCTCCTCTCAAAATTTCGGCCATGGAAGAGACAGAGAGGATTATGCAAAGTGAAGAGG
Organism: Trichilia minutiflora; assembly: GCA_035590515.1. Taxonomy (NCBI): domain Eukaryota; kingdom Viridiplantae; phylum Streptophyta; class Magnoliopsida; order Sapindales; family Meliaceae; genus Trichilia; species Trichilia minutiflora. The sequence continues at coordinate 2,500 of JAVXUL010023507.1, forward strand.
AATTTATAGTTTTGGTCCTCATCTTCGTCAAATAAAAAAGCACTCAACTCATCTATCAAAAGCTTTAAGATAATTATTTATAAAATTCTTTATTTTCTTCAATTTTAGCCTAGGATTTAAAATAAAAAACTTATAATTTATGCATGATTTAGGCCATAAAACCTTTACTTTGTTATATCAATTAAAGGGTTGTCCTATAATATATTTTAATCCTATGGATTTAAAAAAACATTCACTAAGAGCCAAAATGTTATTTTAAATTGTTAATTGTGATAAAATTTTGCATTTATAATTTCATAACTTTCAATGACATGAAAAATAATGCTTTTACAATTATTATTACCACAATAGCTTTACTTTTATACAAAATTTGGGAGTTTGGTAAATAATTTTGAAATTAATAAGATTAAAATATATATCAAATCAAAATTGAATAAGATGAAAATATTCTTCACTCTTATTTAATTTTATTTTGTACCTACTAGGTTCTTGTAGGCTTTGCTTAAGAAAAATATATAATATTGCATATTGTCAGTTGGTAATAATTAATTTATCAGTTGGGGATGGTGGGTGAGGATCATTATCTAACTCTTCCAATTCTATATTAATTTATTTATTATTCTCATCTTTTTTAAAATCGATTTGACAAAGAGCGTGCATTGCAAGTTGACAAAGTCAATGTAGGATATTGGAAGTTAAAGAATCCACCATATTTGTTAATGATCATCCTCGATCATCTCTCCGTGGAGTCAACGAGGTTCTGAAACTTTTTAGTTCTTCTTGAAGTCAACAAGAAGGCATCTAATGTCATGTGCTCCATGGCCATCATAAGTTTTGTTTCTTCTCCTCTTTTGTTTACAGGATAGTAAATCATTCCCGTCTTTTCCTGATATATAAAACAAACAACCATGGCTAACTTGTTCTTCAACCTTGTATTTCTTTTTCTGTCCTGCTTTGCCTCAGTTTGTCAGGCCTGCAACAAACTAGATCAAGATTCTCTCTTGTCTCTGTCTCTCAACATATCTTCTGCTGATCCTTTGAATTGGTCATCTACCATTGATTGCTGCCTTTGGGAAGGGATAACTTGTGATGCCGATGGTCGTGTTAATCTTTTATGGCTACCCTGGAGAGGCCTTACCGGCAGCATTTCTCCTTCTCTAAGCAACTTGACGCATCTCTCTCACCTCAACCTTTCCCACAATCGACTTTACGGCAGCCTCCCCGTCAGTTTCTTTTCGTCTTTAACCCTGCTTCAAACTCTTGATTTGAGTTATAACCGTCTGTCTGGTGGATTTCCATCATCTCTATCGTCCAATAACATTAAGCTCATTGATTTATCAAGCAATTATTTCCATGGAATGATCCCTCAAGTGTTTTTTTGGCTAACGAGAAATTTGATCTGTTTTAATGTCAGCAACAATAGTTTCACAGGACTTATCCCTTCTTCAGCTTGGATCGGTTCTTTCTGCTCAGTCAGGCTTCTGGACTTCTCCTACAATGATTTCAGTAATTCCATTTCTCCTGGACTTGGAAATTGCTCGAAACTGCAGATATTTAGGGCAGGTTTCAACAACCTTTCTGGGCCTATTCCTGACGATATTTACTCTGCAGCATCAATTGAAGAGCTGTCCTTGCCTGTTAATCAACTCTCTGGATCCATAGGCAATGAGATCGTTTACCTCAGAAACCTCGCTAGGCTCGAGCTTTTCTCTAATCAATTGACTGGCTCTATCCCCAAAGATATTGGCAAGCTCACCAACTTGAAATATTTGCTTCTTCATATAAACAATCTATCTGGTTCTTTGCCCAGATCTATGATGAATTGTACCAATCTCGAAACTTTGAATTTACGGGTCAACAATTTTGGAGGCAATCTTTCAGATTTTGATTTCTCGAAGTTTCTCCAACTTCGTAAACTGGACCTTGGTAACAATAATTTTATTGGTAGCTTTCCTTCAACTGTTACTGCTTGTAGGTTGCTGACTGCCGTTAGGCTGGCAAGTAACCAACTAGAGGGACAAATTGCACCTGAATTAGTGACGCTGGATTCTCTGTCTTTCCTCTCACTAGCTAACAACAATTTTAAATATGTCACTGGTGCAATGAGGATTTTGAGGGGTATGAACAACCTTCGTGTTCTCGTGCTCTCTAAGAACTTCATCGGCGAGGCAATCCCAAATGACGATTACATAACATTCTCTAGTGGATTTCCGAATCTCCATATTCTTGGTTTAGGTGGTTGCCAACTGAAGGGACAAGTCCCGGTCTGGTTAGTTAATCTCATGAAACTTCAGGCCTTGGATCTATCATTCAATCGGATCACTGGTTCAATTCCACAGTGGTTAGCGTATTTGCCAAGCCTATTCTACACAGACCTGTCTAATAACTTCATTTCGGGCGAAATTCCTAAGGAACTCTGTAGAATGCCAATGTTGGCATCAGCACAAGCTCATGAAGAGTTTGATAGGTCCTACTTGGAGTTGCCCGTCTTTGTCATGCCAAATAATGCCACTGATATGCAATACAATCAATTCTCCAGCTTGCCACCAGCTTTATACCTGAGAAACAACAGTATCAGTGGCAATATTCCTGTTGAAATATGTCAATTGAAGCTACTTCATGTTCTGGATCTAAGTGAGAACAGCTTCTCTGGTGAAATTCCAGAGAGTATCTCTGAACTAACTAACTTAGAGCGGTTGGATCTCTCGGGAAACACTCTGTCAGGAGAAATCCCTCAATCACTAAAAGTTCTTCATTTCTTGTCTTCGTTTAGTGTTGCAGACAACAATCTTCAAGGACCAATACCATCAGGAGGTCAGTTTGATACATTTCCTACCTCAAGCTTTGAAGGTAATCTAGGTTTATGTGGCATGATTGTAGAGCGTCCATGTCCTATCCAAGGAAGTACTCCTGCTGTCAGTACTGCAGTGTCAACTGAATCTTCAAAGAAAGAATTTGGTTATGGGCTGATTGCTGGAACTGTTTTTGGATTTATTATCGGGTCCACAATTGGAATTCTTTATCCCCTTCGCAGTTTAAAGTTTCTGCAGCAGCAATCAAGAGGAAAAGGCTTATTAAAAATGCAGCAGCATCCAGATTAGAATAGGCAATGTCAAAATATCTTTGAGAAAATCAACAATGAAGTTTAAAGGGGAGTATTAGAATTAGAAAGGAACAACTTAGGTGTGTACTTCAGCTTTCTGGGCATGTATGAAACAAACTTAGATAGGATTGACAACTTAGTTTGTTTTAAGTAGCACAAAATGGACACTGAAAGAAACAAAATCTTTGCTACATGTATTTACAGACGTCAAATATGCCACTAAAATCGCTGCTTCAATTGTTGACATCATTCTATCTCTCTGCCTTTTCTAATAAGTGAGTAGCTTTGCAACCTACAGTTTCAATTCTTTTTTTAATATCTGAAAACAGCTTCTGTGTTTGTAAAAGAAAAAGAAAACCTTCAATTAAGGTCTCAAAATAGCAACACTAGTTTCATAGGCTCTGCTTTTCGTCTGGATAAACTCATTTTCACACTATTTCTTTGCACAGGCTCTGATTTTGCTCTTTTCCACTTCGTTTTGGTTGCATCAATGAGTCTTCAATACTCCTTTAATTTTTGTTACAGTCAGTAACATCACAACCTCATAAAATAAAATAAAATTAATAATACAGAGGTTGGTTTATTCTTGGACCTCTTAAATTGAGCTATTCTGTACAAAAACGGACCCATATAATACTTTCCCGTTACAAATGATGGTTGCTAATGCTTAGCTTTTAAAGGAATAAGATAAAAGACATTATTTTTTTTTTTTTGAAAATAGTCCATATATTTAAATCTAAGTTGCGGCCTCTGGAATTTGAATTTCAGAGAGTTTGGATATGAAAAGTGAGATATGTTGCTTTATTCAACATTTTTTCTTTTCTTTTTTTTTTCTTTTCACTTTTCTTCTCTCTGTTATAAGATGGCAGAGGAAATTTGAACCTGACATATCAAGAAAAGCCATACTTGATTAATCTTGGAGCTATTATTTGCAATCTTTGTCGTTTTTCAATCCTACTGACAAATAGATCTCGACACACTTGGGCTCTTGGCTGTGAACATTATGATATTCTTCCATTGAATTTAATTGGTCTTCTTCCACTGATTTCTATCATTGGGAAGGCATCAAATGTGAGGTCCTAGGGGACGCGTATCTCCTTTTTATTGTTGTTTGGGTATTTTTATCGAGGCCCAGTTCAAAAATTTAGACCTATTATATAAATATAACTCTCCCCGTGAATCTTTGAATACGATGACATTTCGAAACCCCTTCCTCCAATAGTAGAAGTGATAGGATCGTGTCGGGTGAAGCATCCGAGACTATTAATTTAAAGAATCTATCTCAGATTACTTATTGCAAATATATACTCGAAAAAAGTCTTCACCACCACCTATCCGAGATCCCATGTCGGGATATTTGTTTTAGCATCTACTGTGTATGGTCTCACTGATAACCTGTCACATCTTCAAAAAGAAAATCAGGACTCAAAGCCTTGGGGATACATGTGACGTGGAATAGCATCTACGACACTAATGTATGATGTCATCAAAGGCCTGATACATCTCCAGAAAAAACATCAAAACTTGGAGCCTCAGAAATTAGGGCTCGAAGCCTCGGGGTACACGTGACATGATACTGTATTACGACAGTTACACCCTGCAATTCCCGTCACAAACTTTTAGGACACGCCAATTAGATAACGACACATGTCAATAGGTACAGAATTCCATGATTCTAATATAACTGAATCTGGGAATAAAGATAGGTACGCACTACTTTTTGAGAGAGAATATTCATTCACACACAGACAGACTGATATACTCAGACACACACAAGAGAACATTGATCTAAATTTTTCTCTGATTTTCTCACTGCTCTTTTCACTCCCACACACAAGCAAAACCCTTATTGCCTTAAGTATCGAAGGATTTTTGCTGGAAAATTGACTTTACCCCTGAGATTTCACTGTTTTACAATACAGAGAACCAAAGATCAAGGAAGAAGACAAGCTGGTGTTGGAGGTTGAAGACAGATACAACATCCTACATTAACATTTGGTGCCGTCTGTGGGAAATCTTGAACAAAAAGCTAGAAAATACCAGAGGTTACTCAACCAGAAGACACTTAACAAAACGGAGGAATGTGGACGGAGACTCCATTGATGCTATTGTTATAGCGGATGAAGCCCACAATACCCTGCATGAGATTCCGGTGCATGAGAGCTCCAAGTCTAATACCGATGAAGTTCCTGCTCATAGGTCACACTATGCAAGGGAAACTGATGAGATGACCTATCTGCTACAACTACTCTAGGACAGTGAACAGGACCAACAGATACAAATGTTAATAAAAAAAATGACGGAGATGAAGAAGATGATACAAGTAAGCATGGTGGGTACAAAGGTACCAGATGAAATCGTGGAGAGTAGCACTCCCCGACCAGAGGCCATGGTAAAGAACGATGAAGGAGTAACAAGGAAGGCCCTAACCAAAAGGTATACAGCTACAGAGAAGGAAAAGAACAAGGCTATTGAGGAGCCTCACCCGAAGAAGGTGAGAGGTAGGGAGGAGAATCTGCCTTCCCATGTCCATAAGAGACATTATCATAAATTTACATGAGTATCCCAGACCCTAAAAGCAGTTCATAAGAAATCGAATGAAACTAGCTTACCCCTTGGCGATATGAGGGTGATTTTGGAGCAGAGGCGGAGAAAGGAACGTGAAGCTTTCAGGCACAGATATTCATGCTAGGAGGAGGATTGGGGGACTGTCACCAAAGAGAAAAATATGGAGGCCTTGGTGAGAAAACTGATGGAAGAGATGAACAACGAGAAGTGCGCCCTCTAGGTGAACCTGCTGAGTTTATACAATAGACGGGACCATACTCGAAGTCACCCTTCACAAACGTTTGGGCCAAACTTTGCCTTAGAAGTTTAAGATGCCCCAAATTACCCCTTTTTTAGGAAGAAAGACTCATCATTATACATGAATTACTTTCATGAAATGATGCTTATTTAGGGCCTGATCGAAGACCAGATGTGCCATTTATTCCCATTGACTCTAGAAGGCTAGACAAGAAAATGGTTTGTAGGTTTGACTCTGATAAGCATCCGAGACATCGGACAGTTGTATGATGTGCTCACCAATGAGTTTCGAGGAGCAATTTTTAGTACCAAGACTCTGAGTTCCTTGTTGTTGCTTAAACAAGGAAATGGTGAAAGTCTTAGGAGCTTTGCCAAGAGATATCACGAGAAAATGCTCGAGTTGGGAGCCTTTCATCATCCTATGGCATTAGAAAGATTGAGATAGGGACTGAAAATAGATAGGGCTTGGTATTCCATATGTAAGTCCTAGATGAATCTATATGAAGATGCTCGAAGGAAATTATTTGATGAGATTAGAGTTGAGAATCAAGTAATGTTGAAAATGAAAAAGAAGAAGCCAGCGGGTATTCTTCTGAGGGACAGTAACCAGTTCAAAAAGCCCAATAATAAGAGATGGAAGAATGATAAGAGAAAGTTCTTTGAGATGAATCGTGAGGGAGATTGAGCCCTAGAGTATTATCGAAATGATAGATATCGGGAGAAATTTTATGGGAAGGAAAAAAGATCGCCTCAGAAAGATGATCCGAGGCAAGTGGCTCAGTTGGAAGAGAAGAGAAAATTTACTCCTCTAATGCGTCCCTTTCTCAGATTCTAAAAGAGGTAAAGAGGTGGGGAACCCTTTTGTTAGATCCCTATCCGATCAAAGCCAAGCCAATAGAAGAAGCAAAGAATAGATTCTATAAGTTCCATCAAGGTGTGGGATATTTGACAAACGACTGCTACAATTTCTAGAGTTAGATTGAAGTTTTGGTCAGAAATAATTATCTGACTGAATTTGTGGCCCAAAATGATGAGAGAGTTCTAAATCCGAGGCAGACTCAAAGGCACAATGATGCGATAGTAATTATAGGAGGCCCTACGTTGGTTGAAAACTCAAATAGGTCTCGAAAAAAGTATTCTTGATACTCTCTTTCGAATATAAACATGGAGTTGCACGTGATGAATATACGTGCACAAAAGAGGCCAAAGACTCGGTCCCAATATTGTTCATGGACGAATATGAATGTGTAGTTCATTACCTATATGATGATGCTTTAGTTGTCACATTGACGGTGGAGACTTATCAGGTCGGCAGAATATTGATTGATATAAAAAGTTTCACCGATATCATTTTCAAGGAGACCTTAGATTCCTTGGGTATTGAGGATCTAAGATTAAGGCCTGCCAAGATCGCTCTACATGGATTTGGGAAATCATATGTATATCCCTTGGGAACAGTATAATTATCGATAACTATGGGTGATAGGCCATACACAAAAACCACTATAGTAGAATTCCTAATAGTAGATCTAAAGATGCCATATTCCATGATCTTAGAGAGGCCATCTCTTCGGTCGATAAAAGTAGTAGAAAGTATTTACTACCTGAAGTTGATGTTTAGAGCAGGAGATGGAATTAGGATCGTAAGAGGAAATCAAAGAGAGGCCTGATCCTGCTTTGCCACTGTTTCAAGGAATTCCTACTATATTTATAAGCGCCCACTAAAGTAAATATCTGTGGGATATATAGAAGGTGATTGACAAGAAGAGCCATTAGAAGATGATGATAAGGAGATGGTATAATTTTAAAAGTCATCATCGACCGAGCCAATTGAAGAAATGGAGTCAGTTGTTGTGGATGACAAGTGGCTCGAGAGAATTGTAAAGATAGAGTCTAACTTGACCCCTGAGCACAAAGCATCATTAACTAAGGTGTTAAGGCAGAATGCCAATGTATTTGCCTGGTCCTACGTTGATATGCTAGGAATTAGGGCTCGGGTTATCTCACACCGATTAATTGTAAATCTAAATTTCAAGCCCGTGGCCAGAAGAGGCGAACATAACGTCGAAAGGAGGGAAGCTATCAAAACAGAAGTTGACAAGCTTCTGAAAGCAGGGTTTATCCAAGAAGTTTAATACCCCGAGTGGATTGCCAATGTAGTGATGGTAAAGAAGGCTAATGGGAAATGAAGAATGTGTGTGGACTTCACTGATCTGAATAAAACATGTCGCAAAGATAGTTTTCCTCTGTCAAAGATTGATCAACTGGTGGATGCCACAATAGGCCATGAACTTCTCAGTTTTATGGATGCTTTCTCGGGGTATAATTAGATCAGAATGCATAAACTTGATCAGGACAAGACAGCATTCGTCACTGACCAAGGGTTGTATTGTTATATAGTTATACCCTTTGGATTAAAGAATGCAGGGACGACATTTCAGAGGCTAGTTAACGAGGATTTTAAACCGTTGATTGGATCAACTATGAAAGTGTATGTAGATAACATGACCACAAAATCTGTAAAGGCCTTGGATCATGCCAAACACCTGGAGGAAACCTTCTCTTACATGAGGAGGTGCAATATGAAACTAAATCCCAAGAAATATTCATTTGAAGTTAGAGATGGAAAGTTTCTCGGACACATGGTCAGTGAACGGGGGATTGAGGCCAACCTGCAAATGATTAAAGCCATCCTAGATTTGAAGCCCCCAACTACAATAAAAGAACTGCAGAGTTTAACAGGAAGACTAACGGCCCTGAATAGATTTGTTTCAAAAGCTACTGACAGGTGTTTTCCTTTTTTTTAGATGATGAGAAAAGGAAAGAGATTGGAGTGGGACGAGAACTGTGATAGAAGTTTCCGAGAGCTCAAAGAGTATTTAGCTCATGTTCCCCACCTAGTTAGCCCTATCAAGGGGGACATTTTACAATTGTATTTGACAGTTAGTAAACACTCTATGAGCTCTGTTCTTGTGAAAGAAGACAATGAAAAGGGTCACAGGCCTGTTTATTACATGAAAAAATCTTTGCTGGACACCGAGATAAGATATACTCTAGCAGAAAAGTTTGCTCTTTCACTTGTCACTGCTGTCAGAAAATTACGCCCTTATTTTCAGGCACATCAGATAGTTGTGATGACAGATCAACTTCTGAGACAAATTCTTCACAAACCTAATTTGTCAGGAAGATTAGTGAAGTGTTCTGTTAAACTCAGTGAGTATGATATAGATTATCAGCCTTGGAAAGCTATTAAGGGACAAGTTCTAGCAGATTTTATCACAGAAGTAACGGTCTCAAAATAGTTGGCAATATTACAGGTCTCGGATGTCGACAACACCCAAGACAAGAACAGTACACCCAACCCTACGGTCTCGGAGGATATTTGGCAACTGTATGTTGACGGAGCAACAAACCTTTAGGAAGGTAGAGCAGGAATAATCTTGAAGAGGCCTAATGAAGAAGAGGTCATGTACTCTCTGCAGTTTGATTTCAATATAACCAACAATGAAGCAGAATATGAAGCACTGATCAATGGAATCAAATTAGTTCAAGCTTTAGGAGCCCCGAATTTGATCATAAAAAGTGATTCACAGTTAATTGCTAACTAGATTAACGAGTAGTTCCAAGCTCGGGAGGACAACATGCAGGCTTATCTGACCCTAATAAGAAACCTAATGGCAACATTCCAAAATATCACAGTGAAGCAACTTTCTTAGACAGAAAACTCCAGAGCTGATTCCTTGGAAAAATTGGCCTCGGTGTTCAAATAAAAAGCTCCAGCCTTGGTACCAATTAAAGTCCTGACGTAGAGAAGTGTAGATCTGAAAGAAGATTTTGTTGCTGTCATGCAGGAAATTCTTGATCCGAAGTGAATAAAGTAACTGAAGTCTTACATTTAGTATGAAGAACTACCAGCTGACAAGAATGAAGTCAAGAAGATAAAAAAACAGATCAGCCAGGTATGCTGTTATGTGCTCTATAAACGTGGTTTTAGCTTATCATATTTGAAATGTCTAAGACCAGATGAAGCTGATAAGATTCTCAAAGAAATCCATAATGGGACCTGTGAAAGTCATGGAGGGGCCCATTCTTTAATGTATAAAATTATTTGGCAAGGATATTATTGGACAACAATCTTACAGGATGCTTCCTGGTTGGTTAAGTCTTGCCATAAATGTTAGATCCATGGAGATATTTTGAGACAGCCCCCGGAAGAACTCACATGTCTTTCGAGTTCTTGGCCTTTCTCTCATTGGGGTTTAGATTTAATTGGACCACTGTCGACTGCCCAAGCCAACACCAAATATGAAATAGTGGCGACAGATTATTTCACAAAATGGGTAAAAGCAGATCCACTCTCCAACATAACAGAAAAGAAAACAACAACCTTTATCAAACAGAATGTGATATACCGCTTTAGAGTCCCACAAGTTTTGATAGTTGACAATGACAAACAATTTGACAATGCTAAGTTTAGGGAATTATGCTCGGATATCTGTATTGACCTGAGGTTTACTACCTCAGCTCATCCTTAAGCTAATGGACAGGTGAAAGTTGCCAACAAAGTGATCAAGAAGGTGTTAAAAAAGAAGCTTGGAGAACATAAGGGAGCTTGGATTAACAAGTTACCTGAAGTCCTCTAAGCCTATAGAATCATTCCCAGAATAGTAACAAGGGAATCTCCATTTTTGTTGACTTTCAGGTGTGAAGCTATGATCTTGATCGAGATTGATGTCTCAACTTTTCGAACTCAATGCTATGATGAAGAGAAGAATGAAGCTAGTCAAAGATTAAAGTTGGATCTATTAGAAGAAAAAAGAGACAAAACCACAAAACGAATATCAGCTCATCAACAAAAGATGACCCACTATTACAACCAAAAAGTCAGACGTAGAACTTTTTAGAGGGGAGATCTAATCCTCCGACGAGTAACTCTCAACACCAAACTTTCGGGCGAAGGGGTATTTGGAGCTAATTAGGAAGAACCACATAAAATTGTTTAGATACTTAGATCGAGAGTCTACAAACTAGAGACCTCGAATGGCATCCCAGTCCGAAAACCTTAAAACGCTGATAGATTAAAATTATATTATCCTTGATTCGACCCTTTTGGACTAAACCCCCCGAGCCCATATCTAGCGTCCTAAACATTTACTCCATAAAGAATGTCAATCATACCTCTCTCTTTTATACTCTCATTAAATCCAATTCTTATGACAATGCTGGCCCAATCTTTCAGTAGAAGACCTTATACCAATAAGACCATGTTGTCTTCATGTTAAGGATATTTGTAGCTTATGAAACCACGTCATTCTGAGGTCATATGGACCATGTCATCCGAGGTTAGCTATTGGGACCACGTCGTCCCCTTGAAGACCTTATGCCAATGAGACCACGTCGTCTCCATACTAAGAATATTTACAGCTTATAGAACCACGTCATTCCAAGGCCATATGGATCACGTAGTCTGAGGCCAATTACTGGGATCACTTCATCTCCTAGAAGACCTTATATCAACAAGACCACGTCGTCTCCATACTAAGGATATTTGCAGCTTATGAAACCACGTCATTCCGAGGTTATATGGACCAAGTTATTCGAGGTCAGCTGCTAGGACCACGTCGTTCCCTAGAAGACCTTATGCCAACGAGACCACGTCGTCTCTATGCTAAGTATATTTACAGCTTATGGAACCACGTCGTTCCGAGGTCATATAGACCAAATCATCCGAAGCCAGTTGCTGGGACCACGTCGTCCCCCAAAAGGTCTGATGCCAATGAGACCACGTTATCTCTATAATAAGGATGTATGTAGCTTAACGAATCATATCATTTCGAGGCTCTTTAGACTAAAATGTTCGAGATCGGTTATAGAGATCACGTCATTCTCGATCTCAATGATATTAACAGGACCACATCATCCATGATCTGAGATAAAGTGTCATGAATGATTTGTTATACATTTTGTTATGGATCATTAATTGGATAAGACCTATTAATTTTATCTGATTGTACATACAGTTTATATTAATGATTAATGAGATCAATATTTTTGACATCGTATTTTTGTCTTTTTATGATGAGCTCGTTTGTTATCTTAAATTTTATTGCATATTATCTGACTCGATGTTGAAGTAATTCATGAATGCTTAAACGTGATTAGCTTTCGTGTCAAATATTTATATTGAGATGACCCCATATTTGATGAAAATTTTTCTAAGTTATTTGCTCGGTTAAATACTTTACTTAAAGTAACCTCTTATCATTTATTCAGTTCAAAGTTTTCTACATTGATCAAAATTAAAGTTTTTTGTATGAATGATTTCTATTATTTGATCAATTTGAAGTTTTCCTGAGTACGAATAGATATTATTTCAAGAATTTTTTTTTTTATCTAAGTGGAAAATCAATTCAAAGGAATCATATTATATTAAAATACTCAGTTTATACAAAATGAGGACATATCACTACTATAAATTTTTTGAGCCTAATCTTCTCTATTTACAACTTCTGGGTTCTCGGATGATTTAGGCTTTCGATCCTCTGTGGGGTCTGCAGGCTGATCGGTGGGAGGCTACTTTATTGTTAGAGGAAATTCGACGTAGGTTGTCTCAGTTACAGCATCTGAGACAGGGACTTCTTTATTTGCCTCTGGATTGGGGACTTCAAAAGTTGGCATCTCCCGCCCCAGTGCCTTGTACAATCATCCAAAGTCAAGGTGAGGGTATTTTTCTTTAAAAGTCTGGCAGGTCAAGTCTATAGCCTGATCCATGTTGGCCTCACCCTCTGCCTCGGCGGCTATCACTGCCTTCTTTATCCTTTGAGGCTTCTCGACTGATTGCTTTCTTAGGATTTCTATCTCCGATTATTGAAGTGTTATCCGAGACTTCAAGTTGGTATTTTTGATACTTAGTCTGATATGCACGGATTTCGAAGAAGCAATCCAGAGTTCTAACTCTTCTTTCTCTTTTTCCCACACTGACTTCTTGGCCTCCCATTGGGTTCTCTCCAAGGCTAGAACAGCCTCCACCTTCTCCTGTTGTTCTACAGTAAAGGCATTTTCTTCCTCAAGTTTCTTATATTGTTCGTCTCATCTTTTCGAGCCTCCCACTGCCTTTTCATTTGAAAACATGCCTGTAAATAAAGAAAATTATCAGTAAATTATGAAAGGACAGTTCTTAAACATCAAGTATTGAACTTACCCGTATACCCCATTTATACATAAATTCTATGGCATCGGAGTCTTTCATAGGATATAATCTTTGGGCAACATTAGGTGCTAGATGCTTTTCGGTGTCATTAATGAGGTCCAAAAGATGGGAAAAGTGCTTTTGCTTTCCCTTGAGGATATCATTTGGCCTCAGCTCGGGTACTTTTGCTACCCCCAAAAAGTTATTGAAAGGAGATTCTTAGGGGCTAGACCCTCCGATCTTTAATTTCTTTTACCCCTATTCGATCGGAGGGTCTTCTCTAGCCTTCTTTTGCCCCTTTTCGAATCGGGCGTTTTCTTTCATCATCCCCTTGCCCTTGTCTAGAACAATAATGGGGGCGAACTCGGATCCCGATTTTGAAGGCACGGGACCCTGTTTTCTTCTCCTCATAATAGTACCCTCCCTATTTCGTTGTTGCCTTTGGAGGGTGTCTGTTTGGAAGTTTTTGCTTGCTTCTTTCCCGCAAGCTTGCTTAGAGAAGCAATGCAGACGGTTTTCCTAACATTGTGGTTTCTACAAAAGCAACAAACGAAAGAGTTAATCACATTTACGATGAGAGCAAATATCATGGGATTATAAATTTCTATGAAAGATATTTACTCTAAGCAAAATTGTTTTTCTGGAGATTTATAAACTCTTTACTCGAGTAGGTTTTCACTAGACCCGAGGTTAAGAGATTCAAATTAGAGAGTAGAAATTTCTGATTTGATAATTGAGACCTAACTTACTTAATGATTCCTAAACTACGGGGGGTCATTTCTTTCTCCCTTGTCCATGGCAAAGCTTCACAAAATATTCTCGGAACAGGGAGATGCGGCTCGAAATTCCAGTTGCCACCTACAAAGAACCATTTGTTCTTCCAATTCTTATTGCAAGTGGGGTTCCCTTTGATCGGATTGGATTTTCGAGGTCTCGCTTAGAGGTAATACCATCCAAGGTTCTTCCCGGGGTTTTTCTTGAGCACAAATAGGTGCTCTAGTTTTTCCATGGAGGGTGGTGAGTCTGTTATCTATCCTCATAAAATAAACAGCCTTGTAAGTGTCCTCCAGTCATTCAGATTAAGTTGGTAGGGGACTATCCTCATCATTATGAGGATCTGATAAAAGTATGCTTGCAATGGTAACCTAACCCCTAGGTAAAACAGTTCTTCATTAAAAACAACTTCACCATCAAGAGGGTTACTGAGACTTTCATTGGCCTCGAGGGATTAAAGATAAACACCCTCGAGAATCCTGAAGAAAGTTGTATAAGCCTCAAGGTCAGTCTCCATGACCGTAGAGGTGAACCAATCTTATTCATATGGGGACCGAGCCTCTGATATTGGTGTCGGACTAGCCACCAATTCCAAGCCTTCTCCTAAGTTATCTCCCCCAGGAATAGCCTCAACTGTGATCGAAGAGCTGGAAGCAGAAGCCATTTCTGCCTAGAAAACAAAAGGGAAAAAGTCAATAGGGCTGTTCGGGGATCATCGATAACTCTAAAGTTTTTTTACTGCATCTTATTAATCAAAATCGAGACAATAACAGAGTCTTTGTTGTTTCTGAAAACATATTATTAATAATTTTGAACTAATATTTTATATCTCTATAGGTTCTGAATGCCTATAAGAGGCCACTAAATCATGCTAACAAGATTATACATGCATTTGGTTCTGCTTATTTATATATTCACTACATGTAAGAAAACTTGCAGAAAACATTTATAGACAAAGAAACTTATTGAATTTTTTGAAGATGAGATTTGAAACGTAAGTCCTCAGATGACCGGTTGAATGTTACGAACAGAAAACTACCGAAGATCGTCAAGAAATTTTGAGAAGTGCTTTGAAAAATACTCAATTGTAGATGATAACGAAGAGAGAGAAAAGAAGATGTCAGAAAAGGAGGGTGTATTTATAAAGATGAATGGGAGAGAAGATAAAAAAAACCCTAACCGTTATATCAAATCCAACGGATAGGGTGTATTTATAAAGATGAATGGGAGAGAAGATAAAAAAAACCCTAACCGTTATATCAAATCCAACGGATAGGGAGATGCCACGTTATTCAAATCCAAAGTGTCAAGAGTCACATCTCTTCAAATTTGAATTTAGATGGGGCCTACTTCTTCAGACGAATTATTATGGCCCGAATATCTTGGTCTTTCGATCTTGTCGTTCAATGGGGAGGTGCCACATAGATGACGGTTACGTTTTTGATAAGGTTAACTTAAATATGACAACAGTAGAAACGGTGTGATGTGACAGTCAAGCAGCAGTTATTAAGTTTTAATTAAAAGTTTTTTAATTAGAAATTGGGAGGCTTAATATTTGGGTATTTTCATCGAGGCCCAGGCCCATCATACGAACATAACTCTCCCCATGAATCCTTGAATACGACGACGTTCTGAAACCTCTTCTTGCGATAGTAGAAGTGATAGGATCGTGTCGGATAAACCATCTGAGGTTATTAATTCAAAGAATCTATCTCGAATTACTTACCGCAAATATATGCTAGGAAGAAGTCTTCACCACCACCTATCCGAGACCCCGTCTCAGGGCATTTGATCGAGCATCTACTGTGTATGGTCTTACTGATAACCTGTCGCATCTTTAAAAAGAAAATCAAGACTCGGAGCCTCGGGGATACATGTGATATGGAACAGCATTTACGACACCAATGTCTGATGTTATCAAAGGCCTGATACATCTCCAAAAGGAACATCAGGACTCGGAGCCTCTGGATATACGTGGCATGGTACCTTATCACGATAGTTACACCCCGCAATTCCCGCAATAAACTTTCAAGGCACACCAGTCAGATAATCACACGTGTCAACAGATATAGAAGTTCATGATTCCAACATAACTGAATTCGAGACAGGTACGTACTACCTTTTTGAAAGAGAACATTTATTTACACAGACAAATTGATACACTCAGACACACACGAGAGAACATTGATCTGTATTTTTCTCTTATTTTCTCACTGCTCTCTTCACTTCGATGTACAAGCAAAACACTTATTGACTTAAACATCAGAAGGTTTTCGCTAGAAAATCGATTTTACCCCTGAGATTTCACTGTTTTACAGTACACGGAAACAGAAACCAAAGAAGAAAACAAACTGATGTTGGAGGTTGAAGACAGATACAACATCTTGCATCAACAATTGTCATCCTCACACATCTGTCTCACCTCAATCTTTCTCATAATCACCTCTATGGTCGTCTCCCCATCGGCTTCTTCAGTGAAAATCCGGAGAGTATCTCTCAACTTGCCTACCTGGAGAAGTTGAATCTCATGAGAAACTGTGTATGAAGAAATCCCTCAATCACTAAAAGGTCTTCATTTCTTGTGTATGTTCAGTGTTGCAAACAACAATCTTCAAGGACCAATAACATCAGAGGTCAGTTTGATACTTTTCCTTCCTCAAGCTTTCAAAGTAACCCAGGTTTACGTGGCACGATTGTAAAGCGTCCATGTCCTATTTAAGGATGTACTCCCAATCTCAGTCCTGCAATATCACATTGAATCCTCAAAGAAAGAACTTGCTTATGGACTCACTGCTGGAACTGTTTTCAAATTCGTTATTGGGTCCACAATTGGGCTACTCTATCCCCTTCGTAGGCTAGAGTTTCTGCAGCAGTTAAGAAGAAAGGTCTTATTAAAAATGTAGCAGCATCGAGATTATAATTGGGAAGATATATCTTTGAGAAATAAACATTGAAGTTCCAAGTTTTGAAGGGGAAGTGATAGAACTAGAAAGGAACAACCTTTGTAGTGTTGTACTTCAGATTTCTGGAGAGATATAAACGGACTTTGCTAGGATTAACTTAACTTCTTTTGCAGAGGCGCAAAATGGAGAATGAAGTTGGAAGGACGATGATAAAATCAGAAACAAAAAACATTTTTTGCTAGGCTTATTTACTGACCTCAGATATTGCATGGAATTCAATAGTTTCAACTGTTGAATCTCTCTCTGCCTTTTCTAATGAGTCAGTGGTGGCATTGTTAACCTACAATTTCAAATTTTTTTTCTTTTCTTTTCCTCTTAAAAAAGCTTCTGTGTTTGTAAAAGTAAAAGTTAATCTTCAACTAGGGTCTCAAAATAGCAACAATAGTTTCATTGGCTCTGCTTTTCCTCTGTTTTAATGAACTCGTTTTAACGCACTTATTTCTCTTGACGGGCTCTGATTTTCCTCTTCGCCCTTAATTTTGTTTGCATCAATGAGCCTTCGGCACTTGCCAATTTCGGTTACAGAACATTGTAACTTCAAATAAAATTAACCTATGATGCACAGAATGGTTTATTCCTAGACCTCCTAAATTGGGGAATTCTCTACTATAACTTGCCCATACAATACTTTTCTGCTAGAAATTATAATTTTTAATGCTTAGAAGTTTAAAAGAAATAAATTAGATGATAATTATTTTCATTTCACAATAAAGCTATACGTCTATATATTAAAACCTAAGCTACCATCTCTGGAATTCATATTTCAGTGAGTTTGAAGATGAAAATGAGATAATGTTACATTATTCAACATGTTCTTTTTCTTTTTCTATTCTCTATTATAAGATGGGACAGAAAATTGCAGCCAGACACATCACAGAAAGGCCATGCTTGATTTAATCTTGGAGTTTATATTGCTATTTTGTCAAGCTTGCAGCCAAATATATCAAGAGCCACTTTTGGCTCTGAAGTTCAATGTATCTTTTGATATTCCTCATTGAGTTGGTCTTATTCTATTGATTGCTGCCTCTCGGAAGGGCATCAACTGTGATTTCAGTGGTCCTGTATGCTATTTATGGCTACTCTGGAGAGACCTTAGCGGACACAATACATCTCCCATTTTATCGGCGACCTGATACATCCATCTATCTCACCTCAATCTTTCTCACAAACTCCTCCATGGTCGTCTCCCCATCAGCTCGTCTACGGATCAACCAGATTGGAGGAGACCTTTCAGCATTTAATTTCTCAACGTTTCTCCAGCTTCATACACTTGAACTTGCTGACAATAAGTTTACAGGTAGTTTGCTATCAACCCTTAACTCATACAAGTTGCTGACTGCAGTTAGGTTGTCTGGAAATCAGCTAGGAGGACAGATTTCATCCGATATACTAGCATTGGAATCTCTGACTCACCTCCACTTTCTAACAACTATTTAACTAATATCACTGGTGCAATTAGGATTCTGATGGGTAGCGAGACCCTTGGTACACTTCCTCAATAAAAGTTTCCTGGATGCAGCAGTGATCTTTTGTGCCAAGCTATATGCATGAGAAACAACAGCCTCAATGGTGCAACCCTATTGGCACTGGTCACTTGAAGTTACTTCGTGTGCTGGATTTGAGTCATGACAACTTCTCTGGCAAAATTCCATAACAAATCTCTCAATTTTACACTTGGAGACAATGGATCTCTCCAGAAACTGTCTGGTGAACTCCCTAAATCATTCAAAGCTCTCAGTTTCTTGTCTCGGTTAACTGTTGCTTACAACAATCTTCGAGGACTCATGCCTTCAGCGGGTCAGCTTGCTGTTTTTCGTTGCACCAGCTTCGAAGGAAATCAAGGTTTATAAAGTGCTTTTCCAGAGTTTTTGTCCTATTCAACCAAGGACTAACCCAGTCTTGCTGCACCAAGTGAATCCTCAAACAAGGAGCTTGTTTATGTACTCACTGCTGGAGCTGTTTCTCGATTCATTATTGGATCTACAGGCAGAATGTTGTATCCCCTTCAGAGGTTAAAGTTTCCGCAGCAGTCAAGGTACCACACACTCCACTGGAGGCAGGGACTGTCAGAGATCTATTAACCTCAAGGTAATTAGGAAAGAATGATTACTTCCAAACAGCATTAAAGTTAAAAGGGCAATGATAACATTAGAGCAGAACAAACTTTTTGTTCACAACACATTTCTAGGATGTATGAACAACCTTAAGATATTGCATAGCATTGCTACTTCAATTTGTTGAATCTCTTTCTGTTTGTCATGAGATAAGCAAGTTAGCAGAAACAATAGCTTGTTCTCACCCATACCAATTTCTCTGGAAACCACCTATTTGGTGAAATCGTTTTGTCAAACAGTAGTCTTTATTGTACAATTTTGTAAGACAATCCTGAATGATCATTACCTTTAAGAGGTAAGTTCAAATCTTTCTCAGCACAAATGTTGAAAGAAATCCAGTTTGTTGACTCAGGCCAGGGCGCTGTATGACAGCACTAAGAAATCCTGAGTCAACAAACAAATTGACTTTGAATATCCATGCCTGTGGTCATTTACTTCTCAGTAAAATAGTTCATGGTTCTCAACTACAACTGTCAATGGAAACAATTTTTACATGCTACAAGGATTGCTAACTAAAGATAAATATTTGAAAAAAAACTTAAATTCAGATATTTTTAACTTTTTCTTAAAAAATAATAGTAGAATGAAAGGGAAGAAGATACAAAATGAACCAGAGGTTTACAATGCAACTATAACAGACTATAAAATGTGCCTGTTGAATATATAAGTTGAAGTCACCAGATCTTTACACAATACAGTATACCCTCTTTAAATTTACCCAGAGAACAGAGCCTTAATAACCAAAATTAACCTAAAAGACCACGTG
This sequence comes from Trichilia minutiflora, assembly GCA_035590515.1. Taxonomy (NCBI): domain Eukaryota; kingdom Viridiplantae; phylum Streptophyta; class Magnoliopsida; order Sapindales; family Meliaceae; genus Trichilia; species Trichilia minutiflora. The sequence continues at coordinate 22,214 of JAVXUL010023507.1, forward strand.
TCATCAAAACTTTGGGACCAAGACCAAAGAAAGGCAAGAAAAAATTTTGTATCATAACCCTCTTAACATTTTCTTCTTGCTTCTCTTTGAAGATATTCTTTCTTGCCAAATCACCCATTATAAAGCAAGAACGGCAAATCCTTTAACTAATTGAACTATAGACACCAAAAATCTTCAATCCAAGAACAGCAGAATTTTTCTATGATTTCATTTCTTTACCATAACAATTTGCCTAGTGAATCAGGAACAAAAGGTTTCAAACCTTTGAAGCAATGAAACACCACCGGACTCTCCATAACTCTCCGTCATGTAACTGTGAGCGTGTACTTATCAAGGATGCAAATACAATACAATGATAAACAGATTGCAAGTCTAAATTGCCAAAACGGAAAACAACTTAAGCAACTGTATCAGCTTTGTTCATGAGAAAAAGAAAATCTCATATTGTTTACTCATGCATGGAAGAACTAAAACTTTATTTCTAGTAAATCTATTTTTTGTTTACTAACAAGACAGAAGAAAAGGCAAAAATCCTTCAGTTTGGTCATTTAACATTTCCACATTCTTCTCTTCAATTTCATTTTGTCAAAAGCCGAACTGAGTTTATGCTTGTTTCTTGTGTGCCTTACTTCCATCAATGAGTCTTCGATCTGCCCCTAACCCCTAATTTTTGTTACATTCTGTCGAATTATGACTTCACAAAATATTGTTAAACCTATCATAAACAAGTTGGTGTATACTTGGATCTCTTGAATTGATGCCCTTACCAATTTTCTACACACACTGATCAAATACCAACCAAAACATAGCTTCTTTGTTCAAGACCCTAAACAGATTCTTTTATCTTGAGCAATAACCGCTGAATCAACTGCAGGGTCACTTGTGAACAATGCTTGTACCCCAGCATACTTTTAGGCTGCATATTAATTGAACAAAATTATGTTCTTTCTTCATTACCTGAGCATGTCTCCAGTATGCAATTGCAGTCCACTCAACGCTGGTGAGATGCTGAAATTATTACCATCACCGTTGAATGAAGGATGTCCGAGAGGCATAGGCCGATCAGGGATGGCTGGAACTTCGATGTCTCCCTCTAACATTTTTAGAGTCTCCATAATGGTAGGCCTTAAAGCCACCATGACATGAGCACACAAAATCCCAACCAAGATGAATCTCTCCATTATTGCCTTCGGATTAGAATTACCATTAGAATTACCAAAGTCCCCCTCTCTCAACAAAGAAGAATCTAAAGCCTGCTCTACTTTTCCAGCTTTCACTAATGACCAAGCCCAATCTGTTATCAACAATGCATGAGGAGATTCCGATGATGACAAATCAAGAGCTTTTCTCCCACACATTATCTCCAAAACTACCACCCCAAAGCTATAAACATCGCTCTTCTCAGTCAACTGCCCATAAAGTGCATACTCAGGGGCCAAGTACCCATGAGTTCCTGCCACTCGAGTTGTAAGATGCGACTGTCCTTCTCTGCTTTGTTTTGCAAGACCAAAATCTGCTACTCTTGCTCTCATATCTGCATCTAGTAGAATATTTGTTGCCTTAATATCTCTATGATATATTGCAGGTCTCACACCATAATGCAAATAGGCTAACCCTTTTGCCACATCCAATATTATACTCTTCCTCTGGGGCCAAGTCAATGGCATCTTCGCTATTCCACTACTATCTTTGACGGAAGGGAATAAATGGTCGTTGAGATTTCCGTTGGGCATGTAATCATAAACAAGATATCTCTCGCTGCCCCTCTCATTGTAACTCTCATTATCCACATCAATCACGCAGCATCCTCTGAGAGGCACAAGATTTCTATGCTTCAAATTGCTAATAATCTCAACCTCATTACAAAACTCTACATCACCTTGAAAATCAGATTCAATAACATTTTTAACAGCAACAGTTGTGCCATCTTGTAGAACCCCCTTGTAAACAAGTCCAAAACCACCTCTGCCAATAAAATTCTTTGGTGAAAAATTATTGGTTGCCCTTTCAAGATCCTGAATCTTGAACCAAATTGAACCAGTATTAGGCCTTAATTTTGGCCTAGAACTTTGTTCCTCTAAATGATCTAAATTAAACCCATAAAATCTTGTCCTTTTTTGGTCCCACCAAAAGTACAAACCCAACGAAGCAAGCATGACAAAGATAGCAACCCCAGCTCCAGTCAAGCCAAAAACAAGAGCTGAGCGACTCTTACTTGAAGACTTCACATGAGACTTCAAAGGTAATCCAAGAATACATGACATAGCCCCATCACTTTCAGGACCAAACTCATTAACAATACCAGCAGCGTAAAGAACTGTAAAGTAAAAGCAATCAGTAGCATGAGAGCTATTACCATCAACAGCAATCAACTGTGACTGAACTCTAAACCCAGCAGCAACACAAGCATCACAAGAAGTAAGATCAGTGAGATCAGTCTTACAAGCCGAGACCAACTGAGTTGACTCACCAAGCCATCTCTCCCAATCCTGGATTGACTCAATACTTGCACAAATATTCCGATTACTCACAAACTGGAAAGGGTCAAAACAATGAGAAACCACGTTATCAGGCAAAGAAAGAGATGACAACTTTGTCTGGTAATCCTGGAGACAAGAAACGGAGGTGGGCAAGTTTGGTAGCCGAAAGAGAGAAGTTTCCTTGAGATGCTGAGCTAAAGCAACGCCGTAGAGAGATAAAAGACTTTGGCAGCATGGGTTGTTCTTGACGCTACTCATATTGGTATCGTTGGTCTGAAAATTATGGCAAGTTGTTGTGTTCCATGGAATTCTCAGCACATAATCCAGGTCCATTGGACATGCTGAAGAAGAACTTGTAGAAGGAGAAGTGCCAGAGGTGATGGACAAAGAAGCAAGAGAAAGCATAGAAACAATAAGTAGTATGTAAAGGCTCTTCATCTCTGTTTTCTGCAACTCTTGCAGCTTGCAACTCCAAACTTGATGGATTTTGCGCTTCAAAACATAGTTTTTCGAAATGAATAAAAGATGAAGGGGCACAGAATAAGAGAATTCTAGGTTGTTGAGGCCATGATTGATTTTCTGGTTGATTTGATAGAAAAACTACTTGGGAATAGGAATTCGGTCAAACTAACTATCTGCTCTGTTAGTTTGTGTCCGTCTCAGAGCACAGTGCTTGTGATTGACGGTGGACTATGGAGGAAGAAGATTGTATTTACACGTACGTGCTAAAAATCTGCGATTTTTTGAGAATTATATTGGTGCTGATGACGAGCAGATGTCACAGAACAGAAGGTTTGTATTGGCTCGCGAAGGCGGCTAGAGCCAAAAGATCTATAAGTTTTATTATTTTTAATAAAATAGAATTTATGGAATAATAATATTAGGTCCTTTATGTTTAGTTATTAACAAAAATGAACATGGTTTATCAAGTTCTCCAAATAGGTCTCTCACCTTGTTCAAAATGACAACAGTACCCTCAGTTACATAGTTTTGAATATTTTGATCATCACCACAAAAATAATGTAATGTAACTTAGAATTAAAGGGTATTTTAATTATTTCAATATAGGAAAATAAGGAACCTATGTGTAAAACCAAACGAGCTATGCTATTCTTTGTTAAAGCATAAAAAACAGAGACCAAAATTTAAAATAAATGAAATTATGTATTTTATAAAATAAGAGTATTAACGATACCATTTTGAATTGTAGATGGTTGATTGATAAATAATAATCAAAATTAATTTAATTAAATTAATTTATTTAATACAATTCTACTTAAGTTTTTTTGTTACAAATTTTAGATGGAATTTTAAACGAAATTAATGGAATCCTTCAAAAAGCACTTAAATATGGTTATATTTTATTTAAAGAATTTTTTTATAAATTTAAATATTATATATTTGATATATACTTCAAATACTAAATACTAATTAATAATAATAGAAATATAAATTATTTGTACATGATAATACGAATTACTTTATTATCTTCATTACTTATTATTAATTTATTATATTTTGATTAATTACTAATAATATATCGCATCAATTTGTATTAAAAATTTATATCTCTAATATTATTAATATCGATATGTTTTAATTGATTAAGTGATGATGTTATTTGTCATTGATAAATTATAAGAAAGTTAATTTACTTTGCTTAAATTATCAGCCAACTGTTTAAATAAAGATTGTGTATACGACAAGAAAAGATTTATTTTTATAATAAATCCATTTTTTTTGGATTTGTTTGAATTTATTATCAAAAATTATTCTCTATTTTTGTGAATTAAAATCATAACAAAATATATCTTTGTTTCGCATATAGATTTTACAAAAGAAAAATAATACCTTTACGGTTTATAACTATAAAAAATTTAAAATAATTACTTTAATTAATCTAAAACAATAATATTAACAAAAATTACCAAATTACATATTTCATTATTAATAATATAATTTTTAAAATATGAATTTTAGAAAATAAAAAAATTGAAAAAAGTTATCAAATGCACTTAATTTATCTTTTATGTACACATAAACTTTTCAAGGTGATGGATAGAGCTGTCAAACGGGCTGGGCCGGGCTTAATCGGTCCGGGTTGTTTCGGGTCAAGTATTTAAGCGGGCCGGGTCGGGCTGGCCCGTTTAATAAACGGGTTGATATTCTCAACCCTAACC
>JAVXUL010023508.1:0-11763 GCA_035590515.1 Trichilia minutiflora
ATCACTTTTGATGAAATAGAACCTGATGTATTAAGAATGCTTGCTAAAGAGAAAATTGATGATCTAGAATTATCAAACAAGATGAATGACTTGAAGTTGAATGACAATCATTGCAAGGAGCATGTAGAATATATTGACACTCATTCTATGGAGCTTCCAAAGGCTTGAAAGTATGCATCTCATCATCCTAGAGAGTTGATCATTGGTGATCTCTCTCAAGGAATTAGGACCAGAAAAGAATCTAGAGAACTTCTTTAAAATCTAGAGGAAATACAAAACCTTGTATTTGTGTCTCATATAGAGCCAAACAAAATTGATGATGCTTTAAAGGATGAGGAGTGGATTATGTCAATGCAAGAGGAACTAAATCAGTTCCAAAGGAACCAAGTGTGGGACTTAGTTCCAAGACCCTGAAATTATTCCATCATGGGCACTAAGTGGGTGTTTCAAAACAAGCTAGATGAGTATGGTAACATTGTTAGAAATAAAGCTAAGCTTGTTACTCAAGGTTATAGCCAAGAGGAAGGGATAGACTATGATGAAACGTATGCTCCTGTGACTATACTAGAAGCTATCCGAATTCTTTTATCCTTTGCTTGTTTTAAAAACTTCAAACTTTTTCAAATGGATGGAAAAAGATCATTTCTAAATGGTGTTTTGAATGAAGAAGTATATGTTAAACAACCTCTTGGTTTTGAAAATCAAAAATTTCCAAATCATGTTTTCAAATTAACTAAAGCTCTCTATGGGTTGAACCAAGCTCCTAGAGCTTGGTACGAGAGACTTAGTAAATTCTTATTAGAAAATAATTTTGATAGGGGGAGTGTTGATAAAACTCTTTTTATTAAATCCAAAGAGAATGACATACTTATTATGCAAATATATGTTGATGATATCATTTTTGGTAGCACAAATGATTCTCTTTGTGAAGAATTTTCAAATTTAATGAGAAATGAATTTGATATGAGTATGATGGGAGAAATTAATTTCTTTTTGGGATTACAAATCAAACAACCCTTAGATGGTATTTATAATTATTAATCAAAATATGTAAAGGATCTTTGAGAAAATTCGAGTTTGTAGATGGTAAACACGTGGATACACCTATGAATTCATCTATCTCATTAGATAAAGATGAACAGGGCAAGGGTGTTGACCCTAAGCTTTATAGGGCTATGATAGGTTCATTACTTTATCTTACTCTTCTTGACCCAATATATTATATAGTGTATGTGTGTGTGCACGTTTTTAGTCTAACCCCCAAAAGTCTCATTTAAGTGCTGTGAAATGCATTTTTTGATATCTTAGAGGCACACCTAACTTGGGATTGTTTTATCCCAAGGATGGGTTATTTGATCCGAAAGGTTATTCGGATGTAGACTTTGGGGGATATAAGATTGATAGAAGAAGCACAAGTGGGTCTTGTTATTTCTTAGGCAATGCATTAGTGACATGGGTAAGTAAAAAGCAAAATTAGTTGCTTTATCTACCACCGAGGCTGAATACATATCCGTAAGCAGTTGTTTTGCACAACTCTTGTGGATAAAGCATCAACTATTAGATTATGGATTGCATTTTGATAATATACCCATCATGTGTGATAATATTAGTGCCATAAATCTTACAAAGAATCCCATGTAACATTCTCGCACTAAGCATATTGAGATTCGACATCATTTTATTTGAGATTATGTTCAAAAGAATGATGTATGCATTGAATATGTTAATGCCGAGAATCAATTAGCAGACATTTTTACAAAACCATTGGATAAAACTCGGTTTTGTTTCTTAAGAAATAATCTTGGTATGATGAGCATTGATTGATCATTTTATAGTTTGATAGTAGACATGATTTTATGAGATACATGTTTGTGAGCATGAATTACTTGAAAATATTCAAGTAATGTTGGTTGAATTTAATTGTGTATTAAAGTTTTTCATATATGCTTAAACATGTTTCATTATGTTCTCAATGTGCTTAATGAAGTTTCCTTAATCGTTTCGACACGTTTGGGTTTTTCCCAAACGTGCTTGATCTTTTTCCTTGAACGTATCGATACCTCTTCCCGAGTATCGACATGTTTAAGTCATTCTCAAACGTGCTTGATGATCTTACTCTAACGTATCAATACTCTTCCTAAGTATTTACACATTCTCGTTCAGTGTATCGACACGTTTAAGAGGTGATGGAGTTATGGCCAACGTATCGATATCTTTGGACAAGGTATCGACACCTTCGAGATGGTGATTTCATGTTCATACGAACGAACGTATCAACACATTTGAGTGTATCCTCAAACCTATCGATACCTTTGTGACGAGGTTTCGGATCAAACGTCAAAATATATCGATACGTTTTCAATCGTATCGACACGTTTGCCCAAAACTACGTCATTTTGACCTAGGGCATGTTCAAAAACCGCCAACTCTTCATCTTCCACCTTTTGAAATTCAAACATAACCGTCTCTCTCCATCTCCCCATAACTTCAGTTGTAACCATCCTTCACTCTATTTTTTCTTTAAAACTGTCACATTCTCTTAGCTCATCTTCCATCTCTTCTTGTACAACTGTTTATATCCTCTCCCATTCTCTAAATCGAAAATGCCTCATCGTATGAAGGTTCCTGCACAATCTGAACGACGAAAGAGGATGGCTCCTGCCTCTTCCTCTTTAGCCGTCATTCCGGATGAGCCAAACCCATGGGGTTTCAGCACAGTTGATCAACAGGAGCGTTTCTTCACGATGTTCACCACTCGTATTGTCACGTCTGGTCGGGTAATCAATTTCTCTCTCCTCAAAAGCATGAGATTCCCTTATTTGGAACAAATCGAGAGATTTGGGTGGCTACCCTTCCTTAGTATTAAGGGGGAGTTTTACCCTGAGCTGATTAGATTATTTTACTCAAATTTAGACATAAAGGACCCAGAGACCGGTAGAAACATGGTGACCAAATTTCAGACGTGGATCAGAGGTGTGGAGATTGCTGTTGATGAGGCATTTGTTTGTGAGTAGTTTCATTTGCTCTCGGGAGGTTACCACTACATCCCTTCCGCATTCAGCCCTTTGGAAGCTTGTCAGACCATCTTCAAGAACCCTGGACTATAAACTGTGGAGAATAATCCCTCTAAACTCCAGCTACATGAGCGGATTCTGCACTTGATCATTGCCCACAACTTTAATATCCGCTTGGAGAAATTTACGGAGATGACAGTGGAGGACATGTGGTGGATGGAGTACATTATTACCCATCAGAGACCTAACCTAGCCTACTGGATGATTACGAGTGTAGTCCGAGGTGTTACTCAAAGATATAACCTGCACTATGACTTTTCCATTTTCGAGATGATTCGAAAAGTGGCTCCAGAGGTTCTAGAGGATGTTGACTGTCAGAAGCCACCTCAATCGAGTATATTGAGCGAGACTACCCTTAGTAAGATGGGGTATGAGTACACTTATCTCGACATTTGGATGCTGAAGCATAATGGTGACCCTCATGTTCAGGTAAAGGATGTGGGTCTTGCGGGTGATCAGGGTGGTCAGGATGTTAGCGTTGAGCAACAGCCTGAGGAGATAGTACCGTAGTCGTAGCAGTAGCAGCAGGCACCTCCGCCTCTAGTTCCTTCACCGGTACCACAGTCACAGGCCACGCATGTCCCTCTACCATCTACTTTGGCTGGTCCATCTTCTGTGACCTAGCCTCGAGGGTCTGTACCATTGGCTCTTCTTGCCGCCTCCTTGGAATTCAAGATCGATAAACTTCAGGATAACTTCACCACTCTCGAGTCAACAGTCATGATGGTCGTGTAGAAGCTAGACACTCGGATGAATGAAGCCTTCTCGGTCATACACACATTGGGGACGATGGTCGACAAGGTCAAAACTGAATTGCTCATTCATGATATGTTTATGCAGCAAAGATTGGATGAACTGGAGGAGAAATTTGTGGGTGAGATTGCTCACCTACGACACTCAGTTGCAACTGTACCCGGCTTTCATCATGGCTTTCCTCCGTCTCCTGCAGCTCGTCAGTCTCCTTCGCATTCATTCTTTCGGCCTTTTCATCCTACGCCACCTCGCACTCGTCCTTCGTCATCTGAAGCTCGTCCGCCTTCCTCTACTCCATTTGAGACCGGTTCCTCCTCACGCCCTAAGGATATTTCTGATTCTGATTAGATGTTCTTGTATTTTTTATGATTACTTTGTTTTTGGTACTCATTTTGGATGATATAAATTTTATGTTTTTTAATGATTTTTTATTTTTTTATTTTTCTGTGTTATTGGATTTGTTATCATTTGCCTTACTCATACTTATGTGTTTCCAAAAAATTAATGGTAAATTCTTTCTTATTTTTCACATTTTTCCTTCTTTGATTGTTGTCAAAAAGGGGGAGAATTCATGTGTTATGCATATATTTTGTCATCATAAAAAAAGGGGGAGATTGATATCTTTAAGTTATTTTTGATGATTAAATGGCATAATTAAGTTTCGATGTTATATTGTTTTTGATAATGCCAAAATAAACAACAAGTAACAAAAATGCATATATGTGATAATTCAAATGAATTTATTTGATCAATGAACACATATAAGTCACTTGTTTTCTTGGAAAGTGTATATGTTTTTGTAGGTGAGAAAAATATGAAGAAAGTGTCAAGAATAGCTCACCAAGGCACAAACGTATCGATACGTTGCTCAAATGTATTGACACATTTTAGTCACAGTGCAAAATAAAAGCCTGAGTTCTGGAACCTTGCACTAAATCATATCGACACCTTTGATCTGTGCTCAATTATTTCGGAACCTTTCATCAAACATATCGATACCTTAAGCCTTGATCAAGCACCCTCTTCTCAAATGTATCGATACCCCTGAATTTTCTTCAAACGTATTGACACCCTGAGGACAGGATCAAGCACCTTCATGACGGACTTCATTTTATCTATGTCGAAGTGTTCCGATACAATTGGAAAACGTATCGATACCTTTAAGATGAAATTCACAAACGTATCGATACTTTGAGATATATATCGACACCTTTACTAAAATCAAGTCTGTAATGGCTAGTTCAGAAATATTAAATGCCACCATTAATGAAGGAAAAGATGACCGTTGAGAAGAATTTATGGGAGATAAACAACAAATTTTGAAGACAAAACAAGTTGTTGAAGTGCATTAAGAACGAGTTGATCAAAGCCAGCAAATATTCTTCTCTGAAATATTCTCTCATTATCATCTGCTTCAACAAAGTTTGTATTTAATTTTCTAGTGAGAGAAAGCTTACAATTATTGTTTGTCTACACTAGTGAGAGTGTAAAATTTATTTTTACTGAAATATTTGTGGGTTACTCTTCACCCGATTGATAAGAAAGATTTTTCTTGGGTTACACTTCACCCGTCAAGATTGAAAATTATATTTTGTGATTTTCCTTCACCCGTTCAAAGAAGGTGTTGTACTTGGGTTTCTCTTAACCCGTGAAACAAAGAATTAGTTATCCTAAGTGTGAGTGGATTCAACCAAGAAGAGTGGACATAGACGTGTAGTCGAACCACTATAAAAATTTCATCTTGTCAATTTTACTTTTGCGCACATAGTTCACTTTAGCATTCTCTTGATCATTTCATATTTTTGTTTAAAATTTTATAAAACTCCAATTCACCCCCCTCTTGGATTCTGCCAACTGGGACTTCAATATCAACTTTATATAAATATATTATTGTAAATGGTTGTAAAAATATTTAGAATTAATAAAATGACACAGTTTTTATCATCTTATCATCTTATATATTGTTTAGTTTTTATTATTGTTATTTTTTAATAATACAAGATATGTTCTTATGATGTATTATGTATCGAGATTCTGTCTACAAAGAGTTATAGTTATGAATATAGAATTTATGATTTAAATATATTCAAAATAGTTCCCAGTTGAGATAATGTTATGAGAGATATTAATATTGCATGTTTATATGTTTTGTTACTAACAAGGATTAGTATCTGAAACTAATAGTTAGATGATGAGTACCATATCATAAGAACATAAATATGATAATATGTTAGGGAATATATTATGGAACATTATCGAATGTGATGAATTACATAAGCGATTATCCATAGTCAATAATTAATCACATAACCGTACAAGTATGCTATTAGTTCTTTAATTTGATATATTATGATTGTCTTATGCATTAAGACACATCATTCACTTGTGTATATCACATTAGACTAGTCAAGCTGGTGAAAGAAGCATGATAACAATGTGTTCTTATTGTAGGAGAAGAGGTGATGGTCAATATAAATCTACTAACTTAGATATTTAAACTTGAGATCCTAGTAGGAATGTCATGTAAGGGGATAAAAATCTCTAGACAGAGTACATGACTTTTAAAAATGAGTTTTTGGATATGTGAATTCCATATATGATTGATTTTTTAATTCTATGATTGAGTTAGGGATTTAATAATTTCATGGCTTGTATTTGATCGAGAGTTAATAACAGGACTTTATTACACGTAATTACAATTATATGAGTTCATCTAAAAATATATTATGTGTTCTGAGGGTCATTATATTGCTAGAGGTCACTTATGATAACTAAAAACTTTAATTATAAGGAGTTCTACCGAAATAATATGAAAGAGTTCATATTGATCCATTATAGTTCACAGTGTGTGGTTTTCACGAAAAGTATAACAAATTCTGTTTGCATGATTTAAAACTACCATAGGATTATAAACACATATGCATTATTCGATGGTTTAAAATAATTTTTAAGCAAAATCTAACTAGGGTTTATAGAACATATTCCCAAAGCTTTGTTTTTTGGAGTAGTCGATTCGTCTCTAACTGGCTTCCAAGTGTATCCATATGCCAAGAAGATGACACTGGTTTTGATAGGATGTTGGAAGATAAAACTATAAGTAAAACAATTTTGCAAACATTAGCAAGGTTAATTTTGATTTTCTACACTTAGAAAATATTACTTGCTAATGAAAGAAAAAGAAGAAAACATAAAGATTTCAAGTTTCTTTCTTTTTTCTTCTTTCTCTTAGTCTTGAAAAGAAAACAAGATTTTCTTTTCAATTTGATTTGAATAGTAGTTGGTTTCCTTTCTTCCTCCTTTTTTTCTTTTTCTTTTGTTTTTGTTTTTTTTTCACTTTTTTGCTTTTTTGACGTATGGCTTAAGAAGAAAAACAAAACATAATAATTTTATTAAAACCAAAAGGTAATGATTAAACCAAAACAAATGGATGAAGTATATTAGTGGATTTTTAAAATCCATCTAAATATAAATTAATAAAAGCAATTGATATTATCTTTTAATAAAAAATTAATTATTAAAGAATATTATTATTATTATTATTATTATTATTCTAAATAATAATAATAATAAATTATATGTTTGACTTTTCAAACATATAAAATAGTAACCAAATCATTATTTATTTATAATTGTTAATTACTTTAATTTATAAAAATGAAAAAATCCATGGCCATTGTTTAATAAATCAAAGATAAGGATGATTAGGATTTTCACACTATGTAATACATGTTTATGCAATTTGTTAAACAAGGAAGCATTTAGATAAATAATAATAAATAAATAAATTTATTTATTTATTAACAAATATAATTTTTTATTTAATAATTAATAAATAAATAAAATATTTTTTTAGTTTTTAAGTATTCGTAAATCATATTTACGATATTCTAAAATTTTATTGAAACATTTCTCAAACTTATGAGGAGTTAGCGCGTCATTGTCAAGAAAATTTATTCTTTATATTAAATAATAAAATTGCCTTTCGATCAAAGTATAAGAGCAATTTAACATAAAATATCATTAACTAACTTAATGATATTTATTTTACCCATCATTATCTATCGATTATTGTGTGTGATCCCTTGGGTTCACTATGAACTAGACATAAGTTGATACAAACCCTTTTGCATTACTTTGATACTACTCATTGCAGTCAAAGTTCTCAAGAATCATGAGTGATCTCTAGCAAGATTCATGATCCCTAGAATATAGAGAATGTAATTTCGGATAAACCCATATAGTTGTACTTACATATAGTGCAAGCCATGAATTTGTCAAACTTTTAACTCGATCATAGGATCAGAAAATCAATCATGTATAGGATCTATATATCCAAAAACTCATTTTTAAAAATTGCGTACTCTGGCCAGAGATATTGATCTCCATGCATGATATTCCTGCTTAGGATCTCAAGCTCAAATATCTGAGCCAGTAGATTCCATATTTATTATCACCTGTCCTTATACAATAAGAACATATTACCATCAAACTTTTTTTATCAGGCATGACTAGTCTGATGCGATATACATAAGTGAACGATATATCCCATTACAAAGAACAACCGTGATATCCTAAGTCAAATGACTAATGGTACACTAGTACGGCTAAGTAAAGAATCATTGATTACGAATAATCACTCATATGATTTATCACGTTTGATCATATTTAGTAATACATTTTCAAATATAATACTCATATTTATGCTCTTTTGACATGAGACTTATCACCCAACTATTAGTATTGAATACTAATCAATGATAGCAATAAAATAAATTGATCATACAATATTATTGTCCCTAATGATATCATCTCAATCGAAAATAAAATTGGATGCATCTCAATCATAAACTTTGTTCTCATATCCATAACACTTTATAGATAGAGTCTTGACATATAATATACAACACAGGATCTCAGTTTGCATTAAATATAAAATTAATAATAAAATAAGCAATTGAACAAATGCAAAATGATATAAGTGCCATTTTATTAATCATAAATATCATTAAAACTGATTACAAATTATATATATCTATATATATACAAAAAAATAATATCCCTAAATCTCATGACATAATTGGCTTTAGGGCTTATCTCTAATATGCTGAATCTAGGGGATCACACATAATAATCGATAAGTTGACAATAGATATAATAAATATCATTAATATAGTTAATGATATTTCATACTGATAAAAAATTAAAATTACTTCGATAAGTTGATTGAAGGGCAATTTTATTCTCTATTGGTAAAGAATATATTTTCTGGTAGTAATGCGCTAGCATCCGTTGATTCGAAAAAAATATTTTGATAATTAATGAAATTTTAAAAACTAAAATGAAATTAGGGTTCTAATATTTTATTATTTGATAATTATTATCAAATTAATAAAAAGATGACACATGGCATTATTTGATAGTGCCAAATGTCATAATCTTGTTAATATTAATATTGATTGTTTTTAAATTAATGAGATTTTGACAAGTGTTAAAATATTGTTAATCCTTATCTTGGTGGATTAGAATGGATGACAGAAGTTTAATTATATTATTTTTGTTTTTAAATTATTGCAAAATAAATTATTATCTATTACATATTAAAACAAGTTTTATGAATTAGAAATCCACCAATCATATTATTCCATTTGTTTTAATGTTTTATTTGATTAAAAATAAAAGAAAAACCAAGAGAAAACAAGGGCATAACATTCGACCATGGTTAAAACTTGAGAGAAAAAATTTTTTCTTTTGATTTCAAAAAATATTTTCCAAGTGTCGAAAAGAAAAGTATGATGATGAAATGAAAGAAAATCAATTTCTTTATGTTTCTTCGTCTTTGATTTAGAAAAATAATTTTCTAAGTGTAGAGAATTGAGTTTTGAGCTTAGTAAAGCTTAAAGCAAGTGTTTAACAATCTAAGGTTTGTTCCCAAATCAAAACCCAACTATCATCAATAAACTGACGTATGGATACACTTAAAGGCAACTGGAGTGCGAGCCCCGTGTTTAGATTCGAGGGTATAATTATAATTTTATACTTTTACTGTTCATACATTCGCATCTATCCCAAACACCGTTGATTTTATAATTTAGTTCGAGAATTTGATTGGTTAAGATAGAATTTAGGGATGGTAAATGCAGGGATATCAACGTAATTAAAAGTAAGTTTTATTTTGAGTGGAATCCCAACGATATTTTTTAAATTTAGAGAGGATTCAAGTGAGATTTTCAATTTTGGAGGGTTCGATCGATCGAATAGGGTGATTCGTTCGATCGATATTTTGAGGACTCTTTAAAAAATTTATGGCATATGATTCATTTGAAGAATGGGGGATTCGTTCAACTGAATAAAACTTTGATCAACCAAATACGTGACTCATTTAGTCGAAGCGTTGATTCGTTCAAACGAAAGAGGATTCATTTGATCGACGAAATGGAAGCTCTTTGAAATTTTTGAGTGTCAAAGGATTCGTTAGAATGAACCTTGATTTGTTTGGCCAAAGTAAACAATTTGTTCGAATGAACTTCGATTCGTTCAATCGAATCAGCGTGAAATGATAATTTTACCCTTTTCTAGTAACTTCTCCTTAAAAAAACTTAATGGCAAAATGGTAATTTCACCCCTTATGTTTATAAAAAAGAGGGTTAAGCCTCCTCCCTCACTTTTTCCTCTCTTTTTCCTTCCCTCCCTCTCATGCTTATGTTCTCTCTTTCTCTCTCTAAATTTTATCATATTTAGTCTAAACTTCGCCCACATTCATCACGTTTAACTCTTTGAGAGCTTCAGTTTGACGGTAGAATCACAGAAATCAAAAAGAGGATCTAGGGTTTCGAGAAGAAAGTTTTTTTCGAATTTCATGCGAAATCGATGAAAACTTACTATACCACAAGGTTCGTAGCATCATTTCTAACCTATCTATGTATTTTGTTTCGTATTTTATCAATTTTTGTTCGTATGGGTTTTACTGTTCATCAGAGAAAATTTCAACTAGATTTATCGCGTACCTTTAGATTTTATGTGTTATCTAGGTTGTAGTGAAGTCAGGGAGTCATAAGAAGTTAAAAATATGAATTTAGAGAAAATGGATAAATATAAATAGTAATTAGAGTTACTATTTTAACGAGTGTGTGGGGTCCCCAAGTCTAAATTGTGAAATCGAACTGAATTATGCCAGTATAGCTGCAATGTGGGTTTGTGATAGAAATATATGGGTAATTAGACGGTTGACAGGGGTTTTAGCTGGTTTTGTGTATTTGTTTGATTTTGAAAAAAACCCAGGTTATCATGCATTGCATGTGTTCAAGTCTCTTACGTATTTTAAAATGCATATTGATATATATATTTGGATACATGTGTTTAGGCGACGATACGCAAGTAAGGTATCCGCGTGGCACGCCGAGGAACGAGGGGAACTAAAGGAGTGTATACCCTCTCTAAGTTGTGAGTGGACACTTTTATGCTTTTAATGTTTTAAAATGACTTTTGATGCTCATATATATATACTTATTTATTTATTCTATGGTCGAAGAGCCAAATGGTTTTAGTTGATTTGTTGGCATATTTGTGTTATATGTGATTTATGGCCTTTGAGCTCATTTTGAATGTGCTATGATTTGATATTGATTTTATATGATGATACGGCCAGTGGGCCATGTTTTATGATTATTGTGTGATGATACGGCCAAAGGGCCATGTTTTGTGATTTGTGAATGAGGATAGGCCAGTGGGCTAGATTTTTATATGTGTATCTTGTATTTAGTGATAATGACTATGAGAGTCAGGTTATTTACTGTAGCTACAGAGTGGTAGCCTAGAGGAGAGTTCATTGGGATGTGGACTCTCAGGTGAGTGTTATATATGGTAGCCTAGGGAAGGCCTGGGAGAGAGGTTGCCTAGATGAGTGGATGTTGTACAGGTGGGATTGATATATGATGAT
>JAVXUL010023519.1:0-11762 GCA_035590515.1 Trichilia minutiflora
TATTTTATGAACTCTACATCTGAAAACACTCCACGGTCAAGAAAATTAAAGGATCCGAATAAAAAAGTATGGATTCTACACTTAAAGAGTAGATCCATTAGCTAAGATTTGATAGGTTAATGGAGCTTTTTCTGCGTAAACAGGTGGTCAATTATTGCAGCGCAATTACCGGGAAGAACTGATAATGATATAAAGAATTACTGGAACACAAGACTGAAGAAGAAACTTCTTGGTAAGCAGCGCAAAGAGCATCAGACTCGTAGAGGTTGCAATCTTAAGCAAGAGATGAAGAGAGGAAATGGAAACTCCAATATGGTTCCTGATAACAATATTAATAACGAGAACCCTTACTGGCCAGAGCTGCCTGTGCTGGCACCAATCCCTTATTCGAATGAAGAACAACGGTTTAACGACCATGCAGCCATCAGAAAGTTTCTAATCAAGCTTGGAGGAAGATTTTCTGATGATAATCATGATGGCACAAATCTTCATCAATTTCCAGTTGACCTGTCTTCCATTCCACCACTTCATGAGCAGCCGCTCGATATTCCCTCTTCTTCTTCTTCAATGGAAGTCTTGAATGACTCCAACGCTCATTTTCCGCAAACCCTTTATAGTAATATAGAGGGAACTGGTTTACAAGTATTGCCAGGTCAAAACATTTTGCAAGTGGAGCTTGGAGAAATGTCATACTGCAACCCACAAAGATTAGATGGTCTTGAGTTCCTTTACGGGGAGGATTTGCTCAATAATAGAATTGGGACAATTTCGGGTGAAACTATTGGACGGGGCAACATGAGCTCTCTGGTCTGCCCACCTTTTGCTCCTAATTATGAAGATACGCAGCAAGGGATGCTGCAGGAAAGTGCTTTCAATGCGTTAAGGTATCCGGGAATTCATTAGCACATATGTAAATTAATAGTTTAAAATTATAGCATTTAGTTGGAAGAGTGGTGTTCGTATGTCGGAGAAAACCCTAATAAACCTGTTCAACGTTATGCTTTCTATTTTCGTGATTGTTGCTGTAATTTTTATCTAACCAATTTGTGTGTTTTTCATCTGCATTTTTCATACTAGATTTCTTGTGGTGGTGTTGAATTAGGGATTCTGGAGCTTGAAGTGTATGTATGTATATTTATACTGCTAATTATTTGGTGCAACTTTGGTTAGTCTCAACCTTCTTGACCGAAGACAAGCTTCCTGTTTGGATGTTTTGTTTCTGTTGCTTGACAAGTGAAGATCGATGATCAACATTAGTTTCTCTGCGAAAACTTGCACTCGTAATAATGGTATGTTCAATTCATTTATTGTGCACGCTTAAAACCCATATTGATTTGCTGAAAAATCCCAATAGAGTTAAAGAGTCTTAATTACTTATTGACATTATGGTCCAGTGTCTATTTAACATTAAATAGTAATTAACTAGTGTTCCCACGAATCACTGGTTTTGGTTCTTTAATTAATTCCTGATCCATCACTGTATCACTGTACATCGCCTAACTAGAGATAGCATTAGAGAAGAAATTCAACAGAAATTGTCTAACAGTTTATCATGAAGACCCTACTAGGAATTTGAAAAGGATCCTTCAAACGTTCCTTAGCATGATTGAGCTGTACTATCATTTAACTGCATGTTTCTTTGAAACTCCTACGGTTGTTTTATATATACTTTGAGAAGTGTAATAAACATTAATAATGGAAGAATTGAACTTGAATCCATTCCGATCTTATTCTCATTGCTATCATGAGATTATTCTCAGTACTTAATCTTTCTGGTGTTTAAACTTAGAGCGCGTGATGATCAGCGTAACCAGGTCTGATTATTTAATGCCATGTGCTTATTACAGTAGCCATAATGGTAAATGAATCCAATTTACTCGGACCAGATAAAGGTTTATTACCTTATAGGTTGTTACTTCAACCTCGAATCAGAACTCTATCCACTAGGACTTCTTTTCGTTATATTAGTTCAGTAACAGAAATGTTAACTTTTTAGGGTTTATTATATGATTGAAATAGATTGTAGTTTCTTTTCTAATTAGAAAAAAGCCATGAATAATCATTTAAGAAGCATTGTTTGAATTTGAAATCATATTTGGTAATTAAGCTCTTCTTCTCCTTTTTTTTTTTAAAGAAATTCAGCTCAATTATGCATTTATGTGTGTGTATGTGTGTGTAAACACACACACACACACAAGAGAATCATATATATGGGTTATACTAATTAAATTTGGTAATTAAGTTGCATCATGTATGTAAATATTTATTCATAATTGATATTCTTATATGGATATATAGAAATTATAATATATCATCATCTGCTTCGAATTATGCAGCAAAATTTACACAATCTGATGTAAAATCATATATCTTGCAATGGTTCTGCAGCTTGACAGCATCAGATTAATTAATATGATCTGAAAATCAAGACCTAATCCTGCCGTTGTTTATTTGAGATTTTTATAAGGTCAAAAAATCATTACAGTTGTAATGATTGTAATTAATTAATGTGTTTATGTTGACAATACATTGTTTGGTAAGCCATGGTCGTGATCTGTTAGAAATGGTTGACATTAATTCTAAAACCAGTGCCCGTTGTAACTAAACCAACTCTTAAATTTACAAAGCTATAAAGAATATTAGTTGGATACGCTATCAACAAATCAGTGTTCCACAATCAATAATATTAAAAATATAAATTATATATAATCATATAAATTAATATGATAATATTATCACCTTTTTTTTATGAATTATTTCTTTTATTTCAGTGACAATATAAAATAGAATGGTTATGATATAGCAATACTACATCAATTGACATAGATAAATTTACATAAAAAATTATATACGTAATATTTCTTTTACACAATATGCCAATTCTATCATGAACATATCATAAGCTTGAAATTAAAATTAAATGTATATACGTGTGCTTTAGTGTTTTATTTGTCTTCACGTTTGTTATATAAATATTGGAAGGTATAGGATGCTGATTCAGTTAGATGTGGTGTAAGTTAATGTAACAGTAATTGCTTGCTAAACCCTTAGTTATTCATAAAGATTTGAATGATGATGGGATCAATCCTAAAGTAGTTTGCTGGGTGAGAGTTTCTTCAGCAATTTACACTGAGAGATCGAAATATAAGCTTTAACTACATTCTTTAATTTTTTTTATTCAATCCAACAAAAATTAAGGAAAAAAAAAAGTACGTCAACATTTAATAATATAATACGAGGGAGTACAAGAACAATTCAGTCACTAAAACATTGTACAGAGACTCCCTCCCTCTCATAAGTCAGGGTATTTGGTTATTCTTCTCGCTTGCACTACAAATTTGAGTGCGTGACTTCTGAAATCCCAAAAGTTTAATATAAATAAAAAAAAATCTTTTAATGAAGTTGCAGTCATAATCTTCAGATTCAATTGTTTTAATGAATTTTATAAAACATGGGAGTTATACATGCCAAGCCCAACAGCTACCCTTCCAAAATAATATAGAATACAAATAATTTGCAAAAGTAAGAAAGAATATCCTTTTTCAAGAAGGAACAGAACAAAAAAGACGTTCAACAAAAAATCAAGATTGAAAAAATAATTTTTTTTTATTTAATATAAATGACAATACGAATCACCAAACCAAACCAAACCAAATCCAACCAAAAGCAATATCGTTGATCAAGGCCTAGGGCATGACAAAAACCAAACGACGACCAATTCTGTCATGAATTCTTGTTTCGGTTTAGAATTTATTAATTCTCTTTACATAATTAAATTATTAATCATCCATTTAGGTTAATAATTAATCAATTAGTTATATGATGATAGGGACACTCACTAAAGTGACATAACATGATAAATTCTTTCAATTTTGTCCTATTTTCTTTGGATTACTCCTTTAGAAACAATTAATTAACTGGAAGGAAGAAAAGATAACCGTAGGTGGGCTATCAATGATTCGGATGTGAAAAAGTGGGATCGTAATCTAGAGGTGAGTATGAGTTGACTGAGTAATTTGCTTGCAATTGCTGTTGCAGCTCTATGGTTATCAATTTGGCAAATTCATCCTTTCTTCCATTTCTTATATTAATTGATTATAATGTCAATTATTACCATGTAGCAACTCCGTAATATAGAAATAGATTTTTCTGAAAAATTAAACAACTAAAATTTAAAAGAAAAATACCTCACCTACTGTGGGGGCGGCATTCGTTTTAGAAATTTATGCACAACAACTCGTGTAGTTGTTTGACTTCTTGTACCATTTACCATCTATGGCTGGAAATGATTTATACATCCAATAAAAGAAACAAAATTTCCAGGCCCAAGGGATTATATGTCGAAAGAATCTTGGCCCAAATAGTTGGCTCTTTTAGTGTCCAAGTTTTGGACTGAGACCCATTTTCCCATGTCAATCCACCTCATAAACCCTAGCGAAGAAGACTCCGAGGATGCAGTCAATGGCGCTTTTGGCGTCCACGGTACTACCGCCTTCGAGTACGAAATTACAGGTACCGTACTTTGCCCATTCTTGTTAAGCCATTATTTTACCTGTTCATTTGTTCTGTTGCAATTTTATGTTCCGAATTCGGAGAATCATAGTGTTTCATAAACTTGAAGAATATCGTAATCGTGGCTAATTGGAGATACGTTACATTATTCTTTTACCCAGTATAATATACTACAGATTAGAATGTCTGAACGCCACCGAATCTATCCCAAATGTTCGAGGATAGTAATAATGGCACAGATGAGCAGACCACACAAGCTCAAAATGCAATTGGGAATTGTTAGGGAGAGGTTGAGGGAAGCTGTTCCTGATTCTGTGAAGCAATTTCCATGGAAGAAAGCTGAGAATATATTGCTAAAGAGAGTGCTCTTTCATGGAAAAAGAGCATTGAAATGGTCTCTGGTTGCGTTGTTCCTTTTTTACTCTTTATCGGATGTTGTAGTTTCCGTTTCTAAAAACCAAGAATTGATGATTCCCTTAGGACTCCTTATCGGCTACCTGATGGCTGACTTTTTGCGGGAAATGTTACGGGAATATTTTCACGGATCAGAGGTATTATTAGTTTGTGCTTCATTCTTATTAGCAATATTTGATTTTTTGAGGTTGATGAAATTCTGCATGTTTTACTGACACTCTGTGATTTTGTTTTTTGTTCAACAGGGAATGGGTTTGCAGGCGCAGCTTTGGAGCATTAGTTGCTTCTTTGTTCTTGTCAAGTTAATGTCTGCATCTTTTGCTATAAAAGTACGAGTATTTCTTTTGCATGTTGCTAATGGTGGATTGATGCAAGTTTTGTGGATGTGGAAATATTTATCGGAAGATAAGGATAACCGCAATGAAGAGAACTGTGTCTCAAATCAAGATGCTTCAACGGCCACAGATACTGAAGAATAATTCATCACGTTTCTTTTTTTCTTTTGAGCTGTATATCATAATGCTTTATTATGCCTGATATCACTATCAATATTTAACCATTAAACACCTATTTTTGTTGCTTGGCATTGCTTCTCTGAATTCCTTATTATGCATAATTTGCTAAGTTTCGGTTTGGCATTTACTCTTTTCTTTTTTTCAAGTATTCATAGATAACATATTGCTATGAATATTAAATATTGTTAATAAGAGGATGCTACTTAAATCAGTTATTCGTACCCTAAAGAATCAGCCCCAAAAAACTTGATGCGTAGTAGAATTTACAAGGATCCATGTTCATGTACAATTATCTCCATTTTCTTTTTGATCACCAGAGTAGCTGGAAGGGACCCTTTCCAGAAGATGTATTGCCATCTATTAAATCAAAACTATGTTTAGTAAATTTATATCCGTTAAATGGATTTTCCAGTCAGTTTTTCAATCCTCAAGTACTTAAGTGAAATTCCTTGTAAAGAGAAAAAAGAAAAAAACAGAAGTACCTTAAGTGTGTACAACAGAGCTTTTTCTCACCCATACTTGCAGAAAAATCTGGGTGTAAGAATTAAACAAATAAAGAATAAAGAGGGGGGACCTGATCCATATGTGCACTATTGATTTATGCATCCAAATATCCAGTATGTGAACAGCTGAATTCGGTTGTCCATTCAAAGGTTCAGCTGCTACCATCTGTCTATTGCCTCTGTACAAATATATATATATATATTCAACTAGTCATTCTTCAATGCACTTGTACCAGCAAGCACCATCACCATGCAATGTTTCGAGACGAATGGACCATGATTAACTCTAGCTCCTTCTGTATCCAAATAGCAATGAGCAGTTCATGTGTCATCTACTTGCTGCTTTGTTTTCTGAAAAGTAAAAGGCATAGACAACAACAGCAAAATATTATTTTTGTGATTCCTGAATCCAAATAGCACTGAGCAGTTCATGTGTCATATACTTGCTGCTTTGTTTTCTGAAAAGTAAAAGCAATGACAACAAGAAGAAGAAGAAGAAAAAAATAATTTACAATTCCTAATATACCAAGTATCTCAAGTTTTTAAGTCTAACCTGGCTTCATAGCCTCGGGGTCTAGAGTGTTATCCTGGTCCCTGTGATGATCTATCTGTCCAGCTTTACTCCTGCCATGAGAAATTAACCGCAACTGGCAATAAGCAGACTGCAGCTGTTGATAAATCTCAGGCATTCTCCCAGCCTGCTCATCTTGTCTATCCATCTCTGTAAGAACCTGTCATAAACTAACTCATCAAACTCAGAACACACAGACACACATCCAAATAGAGAGGGAAAAATTTCTAATCGGTACCTGTCCGGATATCACCTTAAACGTAGGAAAGAATCGCTGCCTACAATACTCATTGAATAGAAGAGTACTAATAATAAGTGGAATGGTGAAACCAGATGCAATTGATGACCGTTTAATCCCAAAGACTGCAACAGCTATAATTTGCGTCAACACCAACGAAGCAATTGTTGTGTTGTGAGCAATGGGCCAGTACTGTCCTCCGCTTTCATAATTTGCTATGTACACATTGATAATCTGAAAATGCAATTTGAAGTTCCAACGTAAAAATGCATTCTTTTGAAGCAAAAATGCAGAGAGAGAGAGAGAGAGAGAGAGAGAGAGAGAGAGAGAGAGAGGTTCCATTAAACATCGTAAATCTTTAGAATGTTCAGCTCATCCTCATAAAATATTGTACAATTTACAATTTATATAAAAATTTAGACGTAAAAATATTTTAAAGTTAATTTCAAATTTCAGTAACTATGAGGTTGAATACACAAACACTTCAAATGGTGAACAAAAAAGAATTAAATCAATATTAGAAACTATTGACAGACTCTTCTTGCACACAATTCAAAGAAATGCATACAAGAATTGAATAGCAGAGAAAGCAATGATTGAAAATTCAGACCTGGTTTTTGTACACAAGGTAAGCAAGTATGAAGTATATCAGCAAGAAAGGCAACACCAAGGGCACCATCACTGAACAGGTGAATCCAAGAAGTCCAAACAGGAGTAGTTTTGGAATTTCTGTATGATATGGGAAGGAGAAAGTGCCATTAGGCGGATCTTCTTTGATTCTGCATACAAACTTTTTCATAATGTTGTAGAGAAGAACTAAAGGTTGTATCATTTCAACAGATAGACTTGCCCAACCCGATGTTAAAACGTAAGTCATGAAGAAGCTAGACTGCAGAAACACAGATACAAAAGTTTTAATTAGAATTATGATATTTTCCAGCAACTATGAAGTGAAAATACAGGAATCATAGAAGTTTTTTGTAATTTGATCAGTCAAACGTACAAGAGGGTTATAGAATATACATAATGAAGCTTTGCTGCAATCACTTAAGAAATATTTTGCTCTTAAACTAATCAATGATAACATTTCTTGTAATAAAATGGCTCAATCATCATTTGGACAGAATATGGTACATGTGAAAAGAAGAGATGCAATTAAAGAACCATGGAAACATCACCTGCATTGGCACAGCTGCAGCAAGCTGTTTGGGTATGTCTTGAACCTTTGAGACGTGCAATTGCGCAATGACAGAGCCCGATAAAACATTAACAAAGAAAACATTCCAAATTGTGAAGCACAAAAATTTAATGCATGCACTTTTTTTCCTCCCACTATGCGAAACAGAACCCTCTACTGTTGAAAACAGCATCATTGTTGGTGGAATAGCATACATAAATAAAATCAAAATGACACTTGGTAGGTAACCTGTTACCACATGGTTGACGAATTTCCTGCATAAAGTACAAAATATGTTTAGAACAATTTCTTTTCTATCTTGGAGCCTGCCATGTAAATAAAAATGCTTTTTTTCTTCATGTTTTTCTCTGAAAAGAATGATATGACAAGTTGGACAGAAAGTAGACAGCAAAGAAATGTAGCTTTTGATTAATTAGTAATTAACACCAGCAGTTTATAGTGAAACTAGTTCAATTCCAGTATTACTATTTTCAACTAGATAACATTGACAGTAATTCAAAACTCTGTAAGTTAAAACAGTCCTAGATGTAAATTATTAGGGCCAAAGTGATAAATTTAGTAAGAAGAAACATTGACAACTTTCTCTAACATCTGCAATCCTTCTCATAAAAAATGCAACCGGATGAAAGTGAAAGACATTTATGTTATATTGTAAGGACACTTCAAAATAAGCAAGAACAGCCATGAGCAGACTCGAGGAAGATTACTGAAACCACATTGAGAATAAGACTAATTCTTATATGTTAGGACCAAGGAAGCCCAAAATCTGGGGAGAACATTATTAGGCCAAATAAGTGAACATATTCATAGGTTTAGATATCATTCCAACCCAAAACCTTAATGCATTATGTATGGATCCCCATTCCACTTATATGTCACTCACTCGACTTGTAACTTTTCAATATGGGATTTCTTTACTTCACATACTCACACCTGATACCCTAAAAATTTCCCTTTTAAGTGTGAGTCTCTTCTACATTAGGTTTAGACCTTACTCCCCCTCGAATGAAATTTTTTTTTTTAATTTGAGTATTAGAGTGTTTACCAAGGGCTCATACTCCTGCCAAGCCCAACCCACTTATCCTAAAGTTTGTGCCTACTAATGCTCCACCTAGATTCATATGGAAGTTAAACGTGTGTGTGTTTTTTTTTCCAGGTGTCACGTCTTATCACTCCACCCTTATAGGGTTGGTAACCAAGAGAGCACATACATTGATCACCATCTCTATACTCATGTCCCTTCCAAACTATTGACTCTGATACCATTTGATATCACCGGTGAATCCCAAAATATAAAGAGAACGTTATTGGGCCAAATGAGTGAACACATTTATGAACTTAGATACTTTCTCTAACCCAAAATTTTAAAACATTGGGTGTATGAGTTCATTCTACTTGTACGTCACTTGTCTTATAACTTTCCAATGTGAAATTCCTATACTTCCCACACTCACACTTGACACCCCAACATTATGTCATAAATATATCAATACATTGCATGTGCTAAACAATTCTAGCATATAAATTTGAATGTCGATAGCATGATCTACTCCACTGCAACAATAAGAGATCTTGAATCTATATACTCATCTCATAGTCATAAAGTGCAAATAACCTAAAAATGTTTCTTCTTATGAAAATTTTCTTTTCTATACATGTGTAATATTTGAACATATTAGTTTGTACTGGACGTCATATCAAGTTCCTAAAGTGTATTGTATTTAACTGACACATTGTCCATGTGCAGCAGTGATAGATGAACCATGTCCAGAATACAGGAAACAAAATGACGAAAACAAAAAACATACCACTTAGGCAATCAACACTGTGGAATATTACTTACTGTTTAAAAAGTCCTTTAAGAAATGGTAATGCATGTGACAACTTGTCAAGATGTGTCAAGCCTTGCACAACGGACACGGGAAGAAGAAAAACCAACATGATTGCAATAGCAGCCACAAGTATCGTAATTTTGCGAATCCACAGTTGTCTATATTGTATACATAAGTTCGACCAAAGAACATCATTCGGTTCAGGAGCACATTCCATTACCCATAACATAGGATTTGCAGACTGAAGAACCTCTGCAGCAACAAGGGCAGCATAGCGTGTCTTAAAGGAAACAAAAGCAACTGCATACTCCTGTATAAAGATCAAAACACATTAGGCCACAATGATGCTCTGTTCCAAGAATTTGTAAAGCTTAACAGCTCACATTGGCTTTCAAAGATCATTCCCCATACACAAGAACTACAAACAGAATTTCTACAGACACTGAAGATGCAGCAACACAAAATATGGATCATGGGATATGAGTCTATTTGGCTGAAAGTTCTTATGTTGCAATATTTAAAAACTCCTTATCCTGTTAATTATATTACCACACACAATAATATGGGTCTGGGATTTGCTCCATGTGACAAGAACTTCATCTGAATTTAGTCATGCGCATAAGGCAGTGTGTTACGAGTTAAAAAATATAATAAGGCCTTTTCCTAGACATATAATCTTTCATACAAGTGGTTATTCAACAAGAAACAATACTCAACAAATTCTCACATGTTGGTGGCAGAACCAGTTACAAAAAAGAAACCTCCATGATGAAGAACATCAACGGAGTGCTTTCCTAGGTAAAAGTCACTCTTGTTTTTGTTTCGAAAGATTGATTACCGACCGAGAGCTTTTTACCTTCTCCCTAGCTAAATTCTGAACATCAAGTCCAATATTCCCCCTATCATTATTTGCCTCATTAGAAAGGATTTCGAAAGAATTTGGAGCTCCACAAAGACATGGAAGAAAACTCAGTTTAGATGGTTGGTCAGCCGAAGTATTCTTAAGCACCCTGCACATATTCCCTGCATCATTCTACATTCAAACCATTGTCAGTGACTAAAAGTAAAACAAGTCAAAAATCTCCTGAGTTTATTCATTTATCTAAATTCTATGAACCAAACAATTTGAATTATTCTTTTTTCCACAACATTCCTCTACCATTTTGAAAAGCATGAATTCTAAAAAAAAAAAACAACTATTAAATCACAACAACTATTAAATCAATTCCAATGTTTTTATTAATCCTATATTACAGATTATTTTAGTCTCCATATCAATCCCAATCCTATAACTGTCATTGTGATCATATGGTGATGCAAAAAGAAATAGTCAGCATATTGAGATCTAATGCTCTTGATGTCATCTGATCAGTGATCAAATTATTTACACAACTAAAGCTGAAATATTTAATTAGGTGAAAATTCCTTTAATTTAAAAATTGATAACCAGACACAATAAATTGCTAAAAGAAATTCTGATGCCATAACACCGTATAAACAATAAAATTGTCATGAATCAACATCAGAAATCACTTAAAGCCGGATGCATACCATCAGTTTGTCAACTATACTAGAACAATACACTATTTGATGTGATAGGTAGCTTGAAGCATAATAATTCATAAAGTATTCTTTCACTGATTCACTGTATGATTTTTCTGAAGACCAAGGAATGGCACGGACAAGAACACTAAAGTGACATGGATTTGGAGGAGATCCAGTAATGTGTGCCAGCCTTGTTCTAGTGATGCTGTTATACTCCTACATTAAACAGCAACAGTTATATAATAATTAAGAAATATAATAGAAACAAGAGACTTGTTAAAAAAAATTGTCATGACATAAAGTAACTTTACTTATATATACAGGTTCTACGTCCTTACAAAGTAAAGGAGAGCACAAGCCGAGAAGGATATGACATATAAAGCAAGACAATGGGCCCAAAGCCTGAGAAAGATGAACCAAAAAGGAAATCAACG
>JAVXUL010023530.1:0-11761 GCA_035590515.1 Trichilia minutiflora
CATAATAGACGTTAAGCCCAATTTTCTTTAGATCACATAATTGAGTCCACTTTCCTCAATGACTATAACATTAGCCCGTTTTATAATAAAATCACAGCAACGATGTAATGTAAGCTCACACAAAAAATCCAACACATTAATATTTGTATATGGGATATTTTTCTGAAGGTCACAGTTTACTGGAGGCTGTTTTCATCGGTGGAACATATTGGCACTTACTATCCTCTGTCTCATATTTAAGTTCACTTGTAATTCTTGATTTAAGTGCATGCAGAAGTTGCATATGGCCGGATCCATTATCAGGTCTTTCTTCTTTAAGGTATCTGCATTTAGCTGGCTGTGGTTTATCAGAAATTCCTCGACAGGTTGGATATCTATCTTCACTGAAAATTTTGGATCTAATGGGAAATAACTTTGAAAGTTTACCTACAAGCATCAAGCATCTGTCGAACCTGCAAAAACTTTACTTGACGAATTGCAATATGCTTCAATCATTACCGGAGCTTCCACAAGAATTGATTATATTAGATGCAAGTTACTGTAGTAAGCTCCAATCTTTGCCAGAGCTTCCATCGTCTCTACAAGAATTAGATGCATCTGACCTGGAAATATTATCCAAACGAATATTATACAACCACGAAAACGACTATTTGAAACATTATTATCAATTGTTCCAGTTCCTAAGTTGCAGGAAATTAAATGCAAACACAAACAACATTTTAGCAGATTCACAACAAAGAATCCAACATCTGGTAGTAGCATGTATAAAAAATTGGTGTGAAAGGGTTCGTAATTCTCTTTCACTATATATCAGAATTCATGATTTTCAAATTACAGGATTTTTCTCAATTAGGGCTTCACTTCCAAAAATAAAAATTAATTTATTAAAAGAATTGTTAATGCCGTTTTACTTACAAAATGATGATGATATTTTTTTTATTTTTCAGGTGGCACACCGTTGTCCTTATGCACCACTTCTTGTTTTCCCTGGTAGTCAAATTCCTGAGTGGTTCAGCCATCAAAGTTCCGGAACTTCTATAACTTTTCCACTGTCACCGTTTTGTTGTAACACAAACTTCATCGGAGTTGCTTTTTGTGCGGTGATTGCAGTGGAAGACCCACACCCTGCTCCAGATTGTGAGAAATTTACACACATGCGTATTTTCGAACAAATGAGTAATTTCGAACAAATTTCCTGTTATTTTGAAATACGGCCTTCCTCTAAAGCCCCAGTTATTGATATAAAATGTTTTCTGAAAGATATTGACTGCTGTTGTGTGCCGGATGATGTGGACTGCCTTTATGAGTCGGATCACGTGGTTTTTGGATTTGGTAACTGTTTACCTTGTGGTGGCCATGGTACCGCAATCTCATTTGATATATTCCACCACTACCCTTATTATCGGCATAAGAAGCGGAAGGTGAAACGTGTTGGGGTCTGTCCAATCTATGCACATGCAAGTGAGACCAAACCCAACACTTTTACTGTAAAAATGGAGCCACCAACTGAAGAAGAATACAAGAAATTTCATAATGATGCAGGCACAAGTGGAACTGCAATTCCTACGGATACTGGAAGAGATAATGAAAGAGAAAATCAACAGCAACATAGTTCGTTTCTTTCTCAAATATTTAGTTGTTGGGGGCTTGATTGCAATTGTCTGAGGAGGTAAGTTTGGCCATTGAACTACGATGCATACATTAATGATTTTCTGATTTTATAAAGGATTCGTAATCATTTAAGAATTAGAACGGGGAACTTGAGAATTAACAATAAATTCTATTAATAAATTATGAAAATTAGTTGTTTCAATGATTCTCATCTAACTGTTTGATCGTTACCTTAACTACCGGGCTACATTGGACTTGACTTTGGCTTGTAAAAAATTTAAGTTTTAATCAATGATATTGAAACTCCTCCTTGTAGATTCTAATGAAAATGAACTTTATTGTTGGACTATTTACTTTTCTTAATACCTGAGAGACCAATGGTTTAATTGATTTATGTTTCTTCATCTTTCTTATATGTTTAATTTTAAATCTTTTAACTGAAAACTGGCATTTGATCTTTGAATATCCATAGTTTATTTTATAGAAATGAAGTTTCAATATTTTCTGGTGAGTGCAGGCTTTTTAATCCCTGTTTTTGAGATGTGATTTGCGTTGATTGCGTCTTTCTTCGATTGAGCAATCCGTCTATCATGATCTGGCGCTGTAAGCATATCAGGCAAGAACATTTACCTTTTATTTTAACACACAAATCATTACATAGACACTGAGTTTTTAAGTTGTTTGGTGCACAACCAGGATTTCTCTCTCTGCTATTTGGAATTCCAAAATTGGTGGTATGTTTTACATTCTCTTTTGATTCTTACTATTTCTACCTAAACATTAAAGTGTAGATTTATTAAAAATGACTTGTTTAACTATTGACAAGATTTTATATTTTACTTTCTCCTGCATGATTCAGTTTGTTATGTTTTCTTAATTTTACTTTTGAGGTACTTATTGATATTCTCTATATTAAAATTGGTAGGTCCATCATTTCAACTTTTAACAAAATTTTTTTGATGTTGGATGGATATTATTTCTGTTATTTGGTCTCAATTTTAACTTGTTTTATGTTTGATATTGCGAGTTGAACACATTAAGGATAATTGTTCCAATTGGATTTCTAAGAAATATAAGAGGAACTCTGTTACTTGATAGTATTTTTACTTAATATTTACTCTCTTAAACCAAAACTACATGCCTGGTTTATAGTAGTTTTGTTTTTCATCAATGTGTAGATCAGTATGTATATTTTTGTTAAAGGACACATTCAATATCATTCAGAGATTCAAAGGAATGAATGTTAAAAAAAATGCAATGTTCAATGAATAGAATATGAATAAGTGAAGAAATGGTAGGCATATAAAATACAGATGAAGCTAGAACTTGGTAATATGTTCATATGAATTTTAATTGAATAATAGGTTTAGACAAGCAATAATAGGGTTAGTGTTCAATCATTCTGAAGCAATGTAATGGCATGTATATAAAGAGGGTTTATAAGTTTGTAGCCATAGATATATATGTGGTTCTACATTAAACGGCTACAACTATATCAAAATATTAAAAGTTAGAATACACAACGCTGCGTGGTAAATAATATTTAATTACTAGACCTTATGACATAGGAGTTTTGGCAGATGGAAGATCACATGTCAAGATGGGTGTCAAATTCAAGCCAAATTTTTCCAAGATGAAACCTGAACAAGACTGACAACAGACACCTCCTACAACCGACGTTGGACCTGTTTCTAGAGCACAAACGGTGCCAGATCCCTCCTCTCAACTAGCATGAGAAATGTTCTTTTAAAGTTACAATTTTGCCTTTGTGGACCGATTGTTCTTTGTGTGTTTTATGATCAATTCAGTCATTTTTCTAACCTTAATTCTATATATTTAAAGGGTTTAAAATCCTAGGAAATTAATCTTTGAAACTTTGTTTAATTAAAATTGAAATTCTTTCAAATTTTAGGGTTTTTGTAACTTTGCTTGATGGATTTCAAGCTTGGATTTGATTGTTTAATCCTTTCTTTGTTTCAAACACATTTACACAATGTTAATTTGGTAATAGAGTTCGGTTGTCATCTTAGGGCAATGACTGGTAATAGCAGTGATAAAAACAATCAACCCTATAATGTGGATCAAAGGTTGCAAGCTTTGGGGGAGCTAATGTTCCCTCGAAGCGTTTTAAGATACTTTTCGTGCAAACTTTATGATATTGTTAGGTTGCATAGTTATGCTGAAAGTTAATCAAGATGGAATGGTCAGAAGCCCCAGACCAAACACTCTAGACGAACGATTATCAATTCACCAAAAGGATATCGTGGATGTAGATGGTGAGGATATCGGTGAGCAGGATTATTTAAACAAAGATTACAATATACCATTTCATTGAGAATAGCTAAAAGACCGTGGAAGAGGTCAAGATTGCGGACGAAGAGGCCAAGCAACACCTCCCAGGAGGGGATATGATAACTTTGATAACATTGGATTTGGCAAAAATGACCGTTGCGATGAAATCCCAATGAAAGGTGAGTTACATACATTTAATGACACATTAGACATAGAAGAATTTTTAAATTGGCAAATGGAGATTGAGAAGTTCTTTGATTATATAGATGTGTCCGAGAGACGTAAAGTGAGTATGGTAGATTATAGGTTTAAAGAGGGAACGTCAGTTTGGTAGGATGGACTGCAACAAGACCGACATAGAGTGGGTTCCCTAAGAGTATAGTTTGGATGACAACTAGAAAACAACCTAGGCAACAATTTTTACTGACAGATTGGGGATAAATGCTGTTTAATCATTATCAGAGTTGTGCACAAGTAACAAAAAGTGTACATGAATATACGGGAGAGTTTTGAGGTTAGTTGGTAGAAACAATTAGAGTGAATCACCAACATAACAAGTATTAAAATATGAGTATGGGTTAAAGGTGGGGTTTAAAGAGAAATTTGGGGTTTAAGTAGCTACGAACTTAGACGAGGTCTGAAATCTAGCACTTGGAGCTGAGGGTTTATTGGTGAATAATAGATGACCAAATGGGAGAAATAAGTGAGGGAGTAGTAATGATGAGTTAAAGAGTCCTAGAAGTGAGCCAGTGAGGTTGAGTTGCCCAGGAGAGAAATAAGGAGCTGCGGCATATTTTAGACAAAGCAGCAGGAAAGAAACCAATGACCTAATAAAATCAAACAACACCTATGTCAAACCATCACCGATTAAGTGCTTCAAGTGTAATCAATCTGGGCACTACTCTAATGAGTATCTACAAAGGAAATTAACCAATGTAGTAGTTGATTAAGAAGAAGCAAACGATGAATACCAACCGGAGGAAGAAAATGAGTGCGATAGTGATTTTGATGAAATGAAGAATGAGGAGAAAGCCTGCATAGTAAGAAACGTTATGGTGACACAAAGGCAAAGTGACTATATGCAACAACACGTTATCCTAGACCATCGATAAATTATGCAGAAAGCACTGCATAATTGTTATTGATAGAGAAAGTCAAGAGAACTTAATCAGCAAAACCGTGGTGGAAAAGTTTGAGCTATAAGTGGAGAAGCATCCGTGCCCCTATAGCATTAGATGGATCAAAGAAATGGGAGATATTAGGATTACTACACGATGCAAGGTGCCATTTTCTATTTAAAAAAAAGTATGTTGATGAGACATATTATGATATAGTGAAAGCCTCAAGTTGTTGGATATTCTACTAGGCCAACTATGGCAATATGATATGAAAGTGGAATATAGACTACGCAGAAAGTATTGCGTGATTGTTATTGACAAAGAAAGTCAAGAGAACTTTATTAGCAAGACCGTGGTGGAAAAGTTTGAGCTACAAATGAAGAAGCATTGGTGCCCCTTAGCATTGGATGGATTGAAGCAATGGAAGACATTAGGATTACTGAGCAATGCAAGGTACCATTTTCTATAGGAAAGTATGTTGATGAGCCTCATATTATAACATAGTCAAAGGCTTCAAGGTGTCGAATATTCTACTAGGCCGACCATGGCAATATAATATGAATGTGGAACATAGGGGCTGAGAGAATGTGTATTGTTTTACAAAAGATAGGAAAACTCACATTTTGGGACCTAAGAGAGCTAAAAAACCGATGGAGGAGAAAGCAGTGATAGCTTTGACACATGCTAGTTAGGAAATGGAATGAGAGATTAAAGACATTCACGAAGTGCATATTTTGGCGATATACTGTGATATTGGGACTACGAATGAAATCAACGCCATCCAGAGGAGGTACCATCCATTCTAAAGGAATTTCAGGATGTTTTCCCCAAAGAACTATCAAAGGACTTCCATCGCTCTGTGACATATAACATCAGTATATTTATAAGTAATGAACCAAGTCTTGAGACTATGTATCAAGAATTTTGTAGTAGTTTATTTGAACGATATATTGATCTATAGTCAGAGTTGTGACATGCACGTGGAGTAATTAAAGAGAGTTTTTTCATGTGAATGAAAACAAGATGAAGGCAGTTAAAAAATGGCTAACACAGAAGATCATGGGGGAGATCCGAAGCTTCCACATGTTAACCACATTTTATAAGTGCTTCATCAGAGACTTTAGTGCTATTACGATTTCAATCATTGAATACTTGAAGAAGGGAGAATTTAATTGGGGTATAGAAGTTGATGAGACATCTGCTGCCAGTAAAGAGAGGCTGTATACAGCTTTGGTATTGGCCCTTCTGAATTTTGATAAACTATTTGAGGTGGAGTGTGATGCTAGCAGGATTGGCATAGGAGATATATTATTGCAAGAGAAAAGCTCGGTGATATTTTTCAGCAAAAAATTGAGTGACACTCACAAGAAATAGTGGGTTTATGATAAGAAGTTCTACTTCATGATTCAAACTTTAAAGATATAGGAGCACTACTTGGCGGGCAAAGAGTTTGTTTTCTACTTCAACCATGAGTTTTTAAAGTATTTGAGCAGTCAAAGGTAGATAACTAGCGATATGCATGCCTGATGGTGTATTTACCTTCAAAAGCTTTCATTTAAGTTGGTGCACAAGTCA
Organism: Trichilia minutiflora; assembly: GCA_035590515.1. Classification (NCBI taxonomy): domain Eukaryota; kingdom Viridiplantae; phylum Streptophyta; class Magnoliopsida; order Sapindales; family Meliaceae; genus Trichilia; species Trichilia minutiflora. Next base: position 6,597 of record JAVXUL010023530.1, read on the forward strand.
GAGACTGTTAATAGGGTGACGAATGCATTAAGCCAACGTATAGCTGTTGTTGCCACCCTACGTGCCAAGGTGACAGGATTTGTGTGTATGAAAGTGTTATACCTTAATGATAAAGAATTCAAAGGAGTTTGGGCTAAATTGCAAGGCAAAGAAGTGATTGAATATTATTACATTTATGAGGGGTTCCTAATGAAAAACAACCAACTTTGCTTATCGAACTCATCCTTGAGAAAGAAACTCATCCAAGATTTAAATAGTCGTGGACTAGCTGGACACTATAAGCTCGACAAAACCATAGCAACCATGATCAACAGGTATTATCAAGTAAAAGTGAAGCAAGATGTGGGGTTGTGTGTCAGACGATGAAAGGCATGGTACAAAATACGAGACTTTATCCATCACTTCCAATGTGATAAGTTATGAAAAGATTTGTCAATAAACTTCATTCTCGGGTTGCCACATACCCAACATTGTACTGATTCAGTTTTTGTTGCGATTGACAGATTCTGTAAGATGATGCATTTTATACCATGCAAGAGGACATCAAATGCATCTCACATGGTATGGTTCGTTTTTTGAGGTAATTCTCTTACATAGGATTTCAAAGATCATTACTTCTGACCATGACATCCAATTTTTTAAAACATTTTGAAAGAGTTTGTGGTATGAATTTGAGTTGACTTTACAGTATAGTAGTACAACACTTTCAGAAAGATAGTCAAACAGATAGTGAACAAAACTCTTGGGAGCATACCCAGAAGTATTTGTCGAAATCGACCTAAACAGTGGGACATGGGATTAGCACAAGCCTAGTTTGCCTATAACAGTGCCATCCATACCTTGACCAGGTGATTTTCATTTGATGTGGTATATCATGTGGTATATCAAAAGGTACCCAACCTTACTCTACACCTCCATGCACCACCTAAGACATCAATGTAGAATGCAATAGCTCAAAACGTAGCAAATGGCATACAAATAGTGCAAGCAAAGGTTTGAAAGTAAATTGAAGAATCAAACATCTAGTATAAGGCCCAAGCGAATGGGAGATGATGTTTTAATGTTTCTTCACAAAGAGATGGCTCCGGTAGGCTAGTATAGCAAGCTATAACGAAGAAAATTTGACCTACTCAAAATCACTAAGCAGATTAATGGCAATCCCTATGTCGTTAATTTACCAACCGTCAACATTTCAGACATCTATGTGCATATCACCGGCCTTCAATATTTCAGACATCTATTAATTTATTAGACTCAAAGTCGAGTCTTTCACAAGAAGGGGGAAATGATGTAGGAGTTGGAGCAAATGAAAGACCAACATCAGACATGTCAAGATCAATGCCAAATTCAAGCTAAATTCCTCTAAGATAAAACTCGAACAAATCGGCACCAAACACCTCCTACAACTAGCATCAGACCTATTTCTAGAGCACAAATTAAGCTACATTCCTCCTCTTGACCGGCGTGAGAAATGTTCTTTTAAAGTTACAATTTTGCCCTTCCGAACCCATTGTTCTTGGTGTATTTTATGGTCAATTCAGTCATTTTCCTAACCCTAATTCTATATATTTAAAGAGCTTAAAACCTTATAAAACTAATCTTTGGAACTTTATTTTAATTAAAATTAAAGTTCTTTTAAATTCTAGACTATAATTTTGTTTGGTTAATTTTAAACTTAGATTTGATTGTTTGATCTTTTACTCGATGCAAACACGTTTTCCCTACAACACTTTAGCAAACTGAGCTATCTTCGCAAGTACTGTTCTTAAATTTTGAATACCAACTCCAAATTTGGAGCTTACCATCATCTGTACAATAGCTAAAGCTATAGCACTCAGGACGCTTCCTCGAATAAAACACATTAGAGAGAAAATTAATTAAAGAATATTTAACAAAGAGTTTCTTTGTTCATACCATGGGTTGAACTATAGATTTGTTTGCCATGAGGCTCTGCAAGATCAGATAAAAATTAGAAAGGTGTTAGTCTCAAAGGCGAGTGTGCTCATTCTAGAACAAAACTGTCAAAGACATAAAAATTCACCTCATCAATTTGCATTGCATGGCGTAACACGTCAATTGGGAATACTGTATCTGTCTTGGTTAGCACAACCTAGTATTTAGCTTGAGATCTGCAAAGCTAATAATGAATATTACTAAACTTGTGTATAATACATCTCACCATTCAATAATGCTCAAAGTATATATCTACCGGGTACGAATGTGTACCTTTCCATCAGATTAATGAGCTCATGATCTCTTGGCGTCTTGCCCCATTTTGTGTTAATAAGAAGCTTGAACATACTGACCAAAGATAGTCAACTAAAAAAACTGCATTTTCTTCAAAACGCTCTTTTTCAGGACTAATTGAGAAGCATGAACATACTGACCAAAGATGGTCAACAAAAAAAAACTGCATTTTCTTCTAAACGCTCTCTTTCAGGACTAATTGAGAAGGGAATATTATCTAACGAGGCAAAAAGCCCAGTGTTATAGCCTACCCCGCATAGCTCTATCAAGCATCTACGGCCCAGCAACTGCCAGTGATATAATCCAAAGTCACAATATAGGAAATGAAATTATGTAAAAGAAGCTAAATAGCCCGAAAAACTCAAGGATTACTCATACAAATTACATTATCTTCCACAAAGAAAAATATAGAGGGGCTAGGTTGTATCGCACAAAATTGTGCGTTCTTTGACATTCCAAGAATCTTCACCAAATCCTTTTCCTTCTCTTTATGATTTTCTGGAAAGAAAATAGGAAAAAAAATGGAAAAAGAAACAAAAAATCTACATAAAGAAAGAAATTTTAAGACATCCCTAAAGAAATCTGGCAAAAGTAATGTAACCACAAATAAACAACCAAAAACAGTCTGTACTTAGCTACAAACAAGATCAATTTATTTTGCATGAGAAAACTGACATAACGTTGACATCATAAAGAAAAAAATTTATTGAACTTGTGGAAAGGCCCAACTGAAATCAATTATACCACAGAAGATTATCTATCCTCCTGCTATCAGTGTCCATTAAATTCAAAAGTGAAGAGTTATTATGGCATTTTTTTTTCATCAGTTTATAAATATATCTAAAAAAGAAACCACTTTACAGAATATAGAACTCGATATCATCTTTCTCTCAGTTTGTCTGTTAACATGTTTATGCAGTGGAAAAGAAAGACTGAAGTAGTGTCTAGGAAGCGGAATGATTATTTATAATGGATAAAACAAATGGAAGGTATTGACATCTAATGTTGGGATTTTGTGCAAGAGAAACGAAAAAACAGAACTAACAGGAACAGATAAAAAAACAGAGTATTTTCTGCCATGCAAAAATACCAACACTCCAAGTGTTTTCACTGATGGGCATCTTTTGCATAGTTGAGCACAAAAATTAAACCCACTATGCCCCAGCCTACTGACATGCAACAAGGGCTTCTAGTGCCATCTTAGGGCAGAGCTATGAAGGGAAGAGTGGGGATAAGATCTTTCAAACTCCAATTCATGCATATGAATTCTAGTATTAATTAGCTTAATAATTATTACTTGTATTCTTTCTATCCTATTCATATTTTTAGTTTCTTCATCACATTTTCAAGTTTCAATTCTTGACACTGATTGTGTTAATTAAATGATATTACAATTATAATATTTAGCACATATATTTGATTGGTTATTTTGAGTTTAAATGTGAAATGCATGAAGATAAATTATAAATGTTTTAAACGAAAATACGTACCATGGATTATATTAACAAATACTACAAGAACATATAATTTCAAAAAATAAAATAAAAATTTTGACAGCACGGATGCATTGAAAAATATAAATTCAATTCTCTTGTAGAACTTTGGTTCTAAACGTCTCCTTTAACATCACTCAAAGAACACACGTCAAGGTAACCTCAAACAATATAAATCAATTTTCAAGTTCTTAAACATATTATTTTTATGACCTTTTTTCTATCTTAGCAGGAATTGAAATTTGTAAGTTGGGGTTTGGTAGAGGGGAATAGTTTGGTAAGCTGGTAGATTTTTTCCTTTCTTATTGTATATTGTAATCAATCAAAAAATATAAAGGTATATTATAATCACCAGTAAACATCTTTCGAATTAGGTTATTGGAGTAGAACGCATATAGATTATAGAAACATTGGAGGAACAAAATAAGTGGTAAACATACTAACCATCAGTAGCCAAGCTGTCATCTAGTCGCTTATTTGAGATATCATGTGGATCTATCCGAATTACTTGCTTTTTCTTCTTTGGCTAATCACCTAGGACCTGTGAATCATCATTCAAACCTTTCCTGTCCCCCACTTTTGATTTCAAGGAAGGAGTGGTGTGTGGAAATTTCTTCTGACTAGCATCCAAGTTCTTACCGAAATCATATTTGCTTTTGCTGTTCTTATTCAACGAAACTGCATCCTCGGTGTCAGGAGCAATGTGTTTTGCCCAAATTGAGCGAGGTTTCTCACCACTTATTTTCTTAGAAAAATTAAATTTCACCTCTTTTTGTCCCTTTTTAAATAAAGTCTTCTTATTTTGTGCCTCTGCAGATTTTGTGACATCACCACCCATAATGTTATGGACACAGATTCTCTTCCTTTTCCAATCAAAACTCAAAGCTTCAAGCATTCCCTTTCCATAAGCCACTTTGACACTCCCATCTTTACCTCTATGAACTTCTTTAACTTTTCCACTTGAATTGAAATTCCTCAACCAATCATAGTCTTTCTTGTGTGATTTATCAGAACTCATACGTTCATGCCTTCCTTTTCCATAAGCCCCTTTCACACTCCCATCTTGACTTCTACGAACTTATTTGATTTTTCCACTTGAATTCAAGTTCTTCTTCCCACTATTTTCCTTCTTGAGAGATTTATCACCATCCATTTTATTCGTTTTCCTTGAATTCGTAGACTTTTCATTTGAAATTTTGAGTTTTTTACTCAGCTTATGCCTCAAGCTAGCCTCACTAGGCATTTTCTAACATTATTTCAATACCCAATCCAACAACTATAATCACTCAACACCCTAAATCACACAACTGAAGTTTTAACTCACAACCTGGCTAAAAGAAAAAAGAAAGAAAGTTAAACATCAATACGCAACATAAAGAAACCAAAACTAAAAGAAAACATTATTTGTAGAATAACAGACCGTTT
>JAVXUL010023541.1:0-11761 GCA_035590515.1 Trichilia minutiflora
TAAATTAAAGTGTTTAATTTAAAAGAAAATTATCATTTTACCCTTATGTATAATATTGACCAAGGGTATTATGATAATTGTACCATAATTTTGAGTTTATAAAAATTCAAAATATATATTAATATGTCAATTATCAAATTCTTTAATGGTTAGAGAATTTGACAAGTGTTAGAATTTATATGGATAAAATTTTAACACATGGCATATTAATATTAATATATAAATGTTATATAATTTTAATTAATTTTTAATTAATTTTCTTGGTCAAAAGGATAAGATTCAAGTTTGACTTGAGCTCATCCATGTAACATAGGCTTGGTTGTATCATATACACTTTTTATTATTTTATGATATTTATAAGATAAATATTACATTTAATAAAATGGAAAAATAATGAAAAAATTGGGTCATCTTCTTCCTCCTCTCTCCTTGCACAAAAATGGCAGGCATAGGAGCTCAAAGGGAGGATTTTAAGTGAAGAGGTCTGTGAAACCCGTCCCTTAGGGTTATGAGCATTGTTGTAAAATCTTCATGAGTTTTTGTGCATATAATAGTATTTAGATTATGTACAAAAGGGCGTGATAACTTGAATTCATTTTGAAAGAAGATGTGTGGTATAGAATATGAGTTTATAAGAAAGAACTATAATTTTAATCCCAAAATTATCTCTAATTAAGAAAAAATTCTTATCTTTTTGTAGAGCTCAGAGAGATCTTTCTATTGATATATTATGGGTTCCGTGACGATATTTGAACCAAAAGTTATGGCTATTTGAAGTAATAGTCCTCAAAAGAAGGAGAAGAGGCAAAGGTATCGATACATTGGGGGTGAGGCCAAATGTGTCAATCCCTTTGAAGAAGGGTATCGATACCTTTCAGAGTTGAGGGCCAAACATATCGACAAGTTGCAAGCATTGTGAATTATAACAGTGTCAAATGTATTGATACATTGGCAAAGGTATCAACACGTTTATAATGGAGATGAAGTCTGTTTGCAATGAAACATATCGATACGTTGGGGGAAACATATCGATACATTGCAGGCATGATGTCAAAGGTATCGATACATTTTGAAAGGTATCGACACCTTTAAACAATTTCATAGCCTATTTCCATCAAAGAGGGGATCATCTTTTTCATTTCAAATTTTCACTTTTCTCTCTCTATTTTTGACAAAAATCTTTCTCTCTCGACTGTGAAAACTGATCTCCGTCTTTTCTCATCCAAATTTTGTCATTTCAGTTCCTATGAATTGAGAATCAACATCCGAACCCAAAAATCTCCTTTGATCAGAGTTTTACCCATTGGATTATGAGGATTCATGAGGAGAAGAGGTACAATAAACAGTAGCCAAAGAGATATTAAAGCCAAAAAGAGGCTCCAAACTCACCTACCAGTTTGGGTAAGTCTATTCTTTAGCTTTTCTCTCTCGTTTGAGCTATCATTTCATGTAAATCTAGGAATAGATAGCTCGAGTATTGTTAATAAAACCCTAAAAATTGAGGGTTTTCTAGTTTATCATTTGTATCGATAAATTAGAGGACTTTAGCTTCTATTAGTATTGAAATAACTGAGAATGGCATAAAAAAGAAGTAAGGACGTGTGTGGATAGTGATAGCTGTATGTTAGAAAGAGAGAGGGTAGAGAGAGAGAGAGAGAGAGAGAGACAGAGCATTAGTAGCATAATCATACACTGTATCATGCACATGCATTATTATAGATTATTGACTCTGTGTTTGTATGTGTATCCAAGTGCGGTAGCCAAGACAAGAGGATCTCCGTCACAAGAAGGATATCGAGAGGGTGGTTTCCCTCCACAGAACGGTGAGTGAACACATTTCTTCCCTTCACCTCAGTTTTTATTGACTGTGATAATAATTATGCTTAGTATAACATAAAATATGAATATGAATGTATGTATAGAAAGAGAAGTAAGGACGTGTGTGGATAGTGTATAGCTATATGTTAGAAAGAGAGAGAGGGAGAGCATTAGTAGTATAATCATACATTGTATCATGCACTGTATCATGCACACGCATTATTACAAATTATTAACTCTGTGTTTGTATGTGTATCCAGGTGCGATAATCGAGACAAGAGGATCTCCGTCGCAAGGAGGATATCGAGAGGGTGGTTTCCCTCCTCGAAACGGTGAGTGAACACATTTTTTCCCTTCGCCTCAGTTCTTATTGACTATGATAATAATTATGCTTAGTATAGCATAGAATATGAGTGTATATATATGGATACATAACTAAAATACGGAGGCGTTGGACGTGTGTTGTGTGGTGGTCGGGTTGGGCCCCTACTTGTGATAGTATTAAGATTACTAAAAATCCTTGATTTTCCATGAATGTGAGGCCGGAGGACTATAGTGCTTGTGCTTGATATTATGATATTGTGATTGTGAGGCCGGAGGCTAAATTTATATATGTTTGTGAATGTGGTATAGTTGACTATAATGGATAGGGTGTCATACTTGTTGATTTGGCCTTGTGAGCCAATATATCTTGTTTTACTGTTTTGGTCTTGCGAGCCATAGATAATATTTTTGGCTTTGTGAGCCAACAGTTATTTGATTTGCCCTGATGGGCCATTAATGTTGATTTACGATTATGTGTTCCATGGTATCGATTATATATGAGTGAGAATTAGTCATACAGCTCATATGGAGTGGATGAAATCCAATAAACTTAGGAGTGAGGATTGGTCATACAATTCAAGGTGGGATTGGTGGAATCCACATATCCAGGCTAAAGCATCCTAGCCTTATATTGATATGATAGTATCCCAACTAGAGTTATGGATCAGCCATACAGCTCTGAGGGAGTGGATGGGATTCTATAAACTCAAGGATATTATAATAAGCACACATCCCCAACCAGAGTTCTAGATTAACCATACATCTCTGAGGGAGTGGATGAGATCCTATACACTAATCGGCTATACATATTTGATATTATATTAATTTTTTAGACATATATATGATGCCATATTTTACTATGTTTGATTTTATAATTACGAGGATTTTTCGTAATCAATATATGGGCTTCTATTTTTTATTTTTGTGTATTTGTCTACTCACTGAGTATTTTCTCAAATACTCACCCCTCACTTTTCCATTTCAAGTTAGTGTAGTCAGGAGTGGCATTGTATAGCTGAAGTGTGATTCACCACAGTTTTCAGGTACTCGACTCAGGCTTTTACTTTATGGTCCACTGAACTGAAAAACATTTGTAAAGGATATGATTTTATGTATTTCGCTTGACTAAGAATTTTTTGTAATATATTTTGAGAAAATACAGATGTTGAGGATATATGTTTGATTGAAAATCTTCTATTTTATATTATTTTATTTTAAAAATGAGTTTAAAAACAGGTATTAATGCCTTGCAGGTCTGAAGGATGCATTTTAAGTGATAGGATGTATTTCTAAGATTCGCGATGATTGTCACGTGGTTGACTAGGGTCGGGGCATGATAATTTTATTGGTATCAGAGCTTTTGATTTGCGAGTGAGATGTGTTTTCTGTTTTTAAACTCTCTCAATTTTGACTATTGAAGATTTTCAGATTTTGATGATTTCAATGAGAATATGTCAGTGGACCATAGGTTGAGTTGAGTCAATTATATTTTATGATTTAATATGATCATATCAATTTTTGGTGTAGAATGCCACCACGACCTCGGAGGAATATCACAATTAAAGATGATCAGGAGGTATCATCTTATACTCCATCATCTGCTTATTAGTAGGAGCAAGTTCCTGTGGATTCTCCATCACAGATACAAAATCCTGAAGGGAATGCTCATTTTCCTTGGTCACAGGAAAAGTGGAGCACATTCATGGCGTTTATGAGTGCGCAGAATTTAATGCTAAATCTGAATCAAGCTGAATCGTCCTGATCAGTAAGAAAATTATCCAAGTTGATCAAAGAAGTGAGACAACTTAGAAGTGTTCCTTTCTGTGGAACCAATGATGCTTTAGAAGCAAGTAGATGGCTGAGGATGATCCAATAGAATATGGATGACATGGATTTGTCAGATGAGGAAAAGCGAAGAGTGGCTACCAGATTACTTGAGCAGAGTGTTACTACTTGGTGATAGAATATTTCTTTGAGGCTGAGTGTTAAGCCTACCTGAATAGATTTTCAGAGAGCCTTTCAAGAGAAATACTTTATGCACTTCGATAATAATCAGAAAAGGCAAGAGTTCATGAATTTGAGATAGATGAATAGCACGGTAGCAGATTATGAGACTCAGCTAAGGCAGTTGGCAGAGTTTGCCACTGAAGAAACCTTGTGTGCTAAGTTTGAGGTAGGGCTAAACTTAGAGATCAGAGACAGAATGCCAGTGAAAGGCAGACAGAGTTATAAGGAGGTACTGCAGTTGGTACTCGAGCAGAGACTTTGATTAGGGAAAGGAGATCCCGGGCTAGATTTCAAAAAAGAAAGAACCTCAGTGTTTCAGTGGGTCAGTCTTCTAAGAAGAGCTGAAGTAGTGGGTCTTCGAATGGTCAGTCAATAAGTTCTGGGATTTCTTCACCTTTTTCCCCTAGAGAGCAGAGATCATCTTGATTTGGTACTTTTACCTCGGGATCAGGGCAATCAAACAGAAAGTCATTCGATAATCTCCTAACTGTAAGAGGTATCATAGCGGGCTTTACAGATTACCTCTCCAGTGCTTTCATTATGGCCAGGTAGGTCATATAAAGAGAGATTGCCTAGTTTGGGGACAACAGAGACAGTTAGCCAGCCAGGGCAGGACATGAGATTTGCTGGTGCACAGTAGCCCATGCCTCAGCCACAGCTTTTGGGAGCTCGTCAGGCTAGATTAGGAAGTGGGTTCGCTCATTAGGGTAATCAGAGAAATCAATCACGAGTTTAGACTCGAGTTTTTACGATGAATCAAGAGCAGGTTCAGGTTAATTCAGATGTGATTATAAGTATGATGATGATTTTTGATCATCCAGCATACATTTTGGTTGATCCTGGTTCAGATAAGTCATTTATTAGCATTGCATTTGCACGGTACGTTAATAGGGACCTAATACCTTTAGAACCAGAATTGATTGTTCATACATCCTTGGGACAGAGATTACTTTGGAACACCGTGTTTAGTCGATGTGAGATCTGGATAGGAGATGCTACTTTTGAGATTGACTCAATTCCGTTAAAAATCCATGATTTTGATGCCATTTTGGGCATAGACTAGTTATCACAATATTATACTACGATTAGTCGTTTTAGAAAGGTGGTGACCTTCAGACGGCCAGGAGAGCCAGAGATTGTTTTTATGGGCGAGTAAAGGATACTTGCTTCCTATATCATTTCAACGATAGAGACTAAGAGATTGCTTCAAAAAGGGTGTCAGGCATATTTGGCTTATGTGATTGATAGATCATTTCTAGAAGTTAGTCTGGAATAAGTGCCAGTAGTGAGAGAATTCCCCGATGTATTTCTAGAAGAATTACCTAGATTATTGCCTGATATAGAATTTGAGTTTTGTATCGATCTGATGCTAGAGACGACATCGATTTGGATACCACCTTATCGTATAGGACCCACAAAAATGAAAGGATTGAAAACCCAGTTAGAGGACTTAGTCAAAAAGAGCTTTGTTCGACCAAGCGTGTCATCTTGGGATGCACCAGTTTTATTTGTGAAAAAAGAAGGATGGTACATTGAGGCTCTGTATCGATTACAGACAACTCAATCAAGTAACCATCAAGAACAAGTATCCATTGCCAAGGATAGATGATCTGGTTGATCAATTGTAGGGTGCAAGTTTATTTTTCAAGATTGATTTGAGATCGAGACATCACCAGCTCAAGATTAAAGAGGATAATGTCCATAAAACAGCATTCAGAACTTGATACGGCCATTGTGAGTTTCTGGTTATGCCATTTAGATTAACAAATGCACCTGCAACTTTCATGGATTTGATGAATTGGGTTTTTCACCCTTATTTAGACAAGTTTGTCATTATGTTTATAGATGACATACTTGTGTATTCAATAAATAAAAGAGAACATGCCCAGCATCTCAGGGTAGTGTTTCAAACCTTGAGAGAGAGACAGCTGTATTTTAAATTCTCTAAGTGTGAGTTTTAGCTTAGAGAGGTGAATTTTCTAGGGTATATAGTGTTTGGCAGTGGGATACTTGTGAATCCAGAAAAGATGAGGCCATAGTTCAGTGGAAATAGCCAAAGAATGTTACAAAGATCCATAGCTTCTTGAGGCTAGCAGGGTTTTATAGGAAATTCATAGAGGACTTCTCCTTGTTGGCTGCACTACTAACGAGACTTACAAGAAGGAGGCTAAGTTTGAGTGAGATGATCAGTGTGAGCAGAGCTTTCAGATTCTGAAGACTTGTCTTACTTCAGCACCGATTTTGACACTCCCTACACCAGGAGACGAATATGATGTATATAGTGATGCCTTAAGGTGGGACCTCGATTGTGTATTAATGTAAAATAGAAGGGTTATAGCTTACGCTTCTCGACAATTAAAGAAGCATAAAGAGAATTACCATACCCATGATCTTGAGCTAGCTACAGTAGTGTTTGTATTAAAGACATGAAGGCATTACTTATACAGGGAATAATGCTAGATATTCACTTATTATAAGAGTCTCAAGTATCTGCTTACGTAGAAATAGCTGAATTTGAGACAGAGAAGGTGGTTAGAATTGATTAAGGATTATGACCTAATCATTGACTACCACCCAAGAAAGGTTAATGTGGTTACTATTGCTTTGAGCAGAAAGACTTCAATCAGTTTGGCTCATGTTCGCACCACCTATATGTCTTTATTGATAGATCTAAGAGTGATAAGAGTATCTCTAGGGTATGATGAGGTTAGAGTCTTAATGGCTAGCTTTGTGGTCAAACCTATCCTAGTTTATCAGATCAGACAGAGCCAAATGTCAGATAGTGAGTTGGTCATAGCTTTCCAGGAGATTAGAGATGGTAAGGAGAGCGACTTCTACTTCACTCAAGATGGGACTTTGATTTTCAGAGTTCGGATTTGTGTACCCAGTGACAGAGGGCTGAGAGAGGCTATCTTGGAGGAGGACTATAGTTTTGCATTTTATGCATTCGGGAAATACTAAGATGTATCGTACCATTAGAGAGAGTTATTGGTGATCAGGAATGAAACAGGATATAGCCTAGTTTGTGGCTAGATGTTTGTTATGTCAGCAGGTCGAGACTGAGCACTAGAGACCTGCAGAAACTTTACAGCCTCTACTTATACCTGAGTAGAAGTGGGAGCACATTACCTGAACCTTGTGGTTGGGTTACCTCAGACTCAGGCAGGCCACAATGCTATTTGAGTGATTGTAGATCGACTTACTAAGTCAGCTTATTTTCTATCGATTCGAGTGAATTTCTCCTTGGAGAAATTGGCCAAGTTATATATTTCAGAGATTGTCATGCTACATAGAGTGCCATTTATCATTATGTCAGATCAGGATCCTCGTTTTACATCTTGATTCTTACCTAGATTTTAGAAAGCTATGGGCACTTAGTTGACTTTCAGTTCTGTATTTCATCCTCAGACTGATGGACAGTCAAAAAGGATCATCTAGACGCTATGGGACATGCTCTAAGCATGGTTATTGAGTTCTCGGGCAACTGGGATACGCACCTATCATTGATAGAGTTTACGTATAATAATAGTTATCATTCTAGCATTGGGATGGAGCCTTATGAGGCTTTGTATGGTAGAAAATGCAGAACCCTAGTATGTTGGGATGAAGTTGGTGAAAGAAAGCTTAATGATATTAAGTTGATTAAGATAATTACTGAGAAAATCAAGATTATTAGAGAGAGATTAAAAACAGCTTAGGATAGACAGAGATCCTATGCTAAAATTCGGAGGAGAGCATTGAAATTTGAAGTAGGCGATCAGGTTTTCTTGAAAGTATTGCTTTGGAAAGGAATAATCAGATTCAGGAATCGAGGAAAGTTACATCCTTGATATATTAGACCTTTTGGCATTGTAGAAAGGATAGGTCCAATAGCCTATCGATTGGATTTATCATCACAGTTAAGTAGGATACATGATGTCTTCCATATATCTATGCTCAAAAAGTATGTGTCGGATCCTTTGCACATACTTGAGACACCACCTATCGATTTGAAAGATGATCTTAATTATGTAATACAACCGGTGAGAATTCTTGATTGGCAAGAATGGGTCCTGAGAAATAAGACTAATTCGATGGTAAAAGTCTTATGGTAGAGTGCCACAGTTGAGGAGATGACTTGGGAGCCGGAGAGTCTGATGAGACAACAGTACCCACACCTTTTTCCAATATTAAGGTATGTGTTTAGCCCAAAAGAAAGATCCTTGTATTTTCTATGTGACGTATGTATTATTTTTATTATTATTTATTTTATAAAGGCTGCAGTTTCTTCTCCTAGTAATGGATAATAAGTGAGGTATTCTAAAATACCTTTATTTGATTATTAGAGGAAAAGAGGAGCTGTTAGCCTTAATATATTTTTGTTACTACTTATCATATACGTCATGTAGAATTTTAAAAACAAAATTCAATTAAGGGGGGAGAATTGTGAAACTCATCCCTTAGGATTATAAGCATTATTGTAAAACCCTCATGAGTTTCTATGCATGTAGTAGTGTTTAGATCATGCGCTAGAGGGTGTGATAACTTGAATTCATTTTGGAAGAAGATGTGTGGTATAGAATATGAGTCTATGAGAAAGAACTAGATTTTTGACCTTAAAATCATCTTTAATCTATTTTATAGAGTTTGAAGAAAGCTTTTCATTAATTTATTATGAGTTCTGTGGCGATATCCGAACGAAAAGTTATGACCATATGAAGTAACAATCCTCAAAAGAAGGAGAAAAGGCAAAGGTATCGATACCTTTGTATAAAGGTATAGATATGTTGGGGGTGAGGTCAAATTTGTCGATACCTTTAGAGAAGGGTATCAACACCTTTCAGAGTTGAGGGATAAACTTATCGATATGTTGAGAGTATAACAACCAGTAACAGGCCAAACGTATCGATACATTGCAAGCATTATGAATTATAACAGTGCCAAATGTATCGATACCTTAACAAAGGTATCAACACATTTGTGTTAGAGATGAAGTCTGTTTGTGACAAAATGTATCGATACATTGAGGAAGGTATTGACACCTTGTAGGCTTAGTGAACAGTAAATAGTCAAACGTATCGATACATTGGGAGAAACATATCAATACATTGCAGGCATAATGCCATAGGTATCGATACGTTTTGAAAGGTATCGACACCTTTGAGCGATTTCACAGTCTATTTCTATCAAGGAGGGGATCGTCTTTCTTATTTTAGTTTTTCACTTTCTCTCTCTCTATTTTTGACAGAAATCTTTCTCTCTCAACTGTGAAAACTGATCTCCGCTATTTCTCAATCAAACTTTATCATTTCAGTTCCTATGAACTGAGAATCAACACCCGAACCTAAAAATATCCTTTGATCGGAGTTCTACCCATCGGATTATGAGGATTCATGAGAAGAGGAGGTATGGTGAACAGTAGTCAAAGAGAGATTCAAGTCAAAAAGAGGCTCCAAGCTCACTTACTAGTTCAGGTAAGCCTGTTCTTCAGCTTCTCTCTCTTATTTGAGCTGTTATTTCATGTAAATCTAGGAATAAATAGCTTGAGTACTGTTCACAAAATCCTAAAAATTAGAGGTTTTCTAGTTTATCATTTGTATCGATAAATTAGAGGACTGTAGCTTCTATTGGTGTTGAAATAACTGAGAATGGTGTGAAAGAGAGGTAAGGACATGTATAAATAGTATATAGCTGTATATTAAATAAAGAGAGAGAGTAGAGAGAGAGAGAGAGGGAGAGCGTTAGTAATATGATCATGCATTATATCATGCACACACATTATTACAGATTTTTGAATCTGTGTTTGTATATGTATCCAGGCATGATAATCGAGACAAAAGGATCTTTGCTATAAGAAGGATATCGAGAGGGTGGTTTCTCACTTCAAAATGATGAGTAGACGCATTTCTTCCTTTTGCCACAGTTTTTATTAACTGTGATAATAATTATGCTTATTATAGCATAGAATATAAATGTATGTATATGGATACATAACTGAAATGAGGAGGCATTAGATGTATGTTGTATGGTGATCGAGTTGGCCCCTTACTTGTGATAGCATTAGGATTACTGAAAATCTTTGATTTGCCTTGAATGTAAGGTTGGAGGCCTATAGTGCTTGTGCTTGATATTATGATATTGTGATTGTGAGGTCGGAGGCCAAATTTATATATGTTTGTGAATGTGACATACTCGTTAATTTGGCCTTGTGAGCCAACAGTTATTTGATTTGCCATGATGGGCCACTGATGTTAATTTACGGTTATGTGTGTCATATTATTGATTATATATGGGTGAAGATTGGCCATACAGCTCATATAGAGTGGGTAGAATCCAATAGACGTAAGTGTATGGATTGACCATACAGTCCAAGGTGGAATGGGTGGAATCTAGATGTTGAAGCTAAAGTAAGTTAGCCTTATAATGATATGATAGTATCCCAATTAAGGTTGCAGATTAGCCATATAGCTCTAAGGGAGTGAATGGGATCCCGAAGGATATTATACATAGGTACACATCCCCAACTAGGATTACGGATTAGCCATACAGTTCTGAGGGAGTGGATGAGATCCTATATACCGAGGGGCTATACATATTTGATATTATATTGATTTTCTAGAAATAATGAAATATACATGATGCCACATTTTATTATGTTTGATTTTATGATTATGAGAATTTTCCGTAATCAATATATGGGCTTCTGTTTTCTATATTTGTCTACTCACTGAGTATTTTCTCAAATACTCACCCCTCACTTTCCCATTTCAAGCTAGTGTAGTCGGACGTGGCATTGTATAACTGAAGTGCGATTCAACACAGTTTTCAGGTACTCGACTCAAGTTTTACTTTATGGTCCACTGAACTGAAAAACATTTATAAAGGATGTGATTTTATGTATTCGGCTTGGCCAAGAATATTTTATAATGTATTTTGAGAAAATACAGATGTTGATGATATATGTTTGATTGAAAATCTTCTATTTTATATTATTTTATTTTGAAAATGAGTTTGAAAATATGTATTAATGCCTTGTGGGTCCTAAGGGTATATTCTAAGTGATAGGATGCATTTTTGGGATTCACGACGATTGTCACGTGGTCGACTAGGGTCGGGGTGTGACAAGGTCTCATGCTTTTGAGACTTAAATTCATCAAAGAAAGAAAGCTTGTAAGGTAAGCACTTTGAAGCTTCATTTTGGCTCCTAGTTTAGTTATTAAAAAGCATGAGTTTAGGGATTATTCCCTAGGGAGAAAAACTTCAATTATGGATGTATTAGGCCATTAGAAACCCAAATGGTATCAGAGCATGTTTGGTTAATGGTATGAATGATTGTTTGCTTGATGTTTTGGTGAAACCCTATATGGGTGTCATTGGGGGGAGCTTGGTGCCAACTTGGGTTTCTTGGTGGGAAGTTTTTTTTATCAATGCCATTGTGTTTCTAAGACATGTTATATGATAAATGAAGCTTAGAAATGATGGTTGTAGTTGGCCAAGTTAGAGAATTGAGTTTGGAACTCAACTAGGTGCCATTTTGGCACATTTTTGCACCCTTATGTGTTTTGAGTTGGTTTGTGTATCAAATGGCCTTGGTGATGTGTTTGGGAATTTTTGACACTTATTTGGATGTGTT
>JAVXUL010023552.1:0-11760 GCA_035590515.1 Trichilia minutiflora
AAAACTTTGTTGCAGATCACCTATCGAGATTGACAACAGATTCATCATTTGAAACCTCTTCTATTAATGATTCTTTTTCTGATGAAATTTTATTTTCTGTCACTACAATGTCATGGTTTGCTAATATCATTAATTTTCTTGTAATAGGAAAAATATCATCTGAATGGAGCAATCAAGATAAAAAGAAGTTTTTATCTAAGGTGATAAATTTTTATTAGGATAATCTATATTTATTCAAGTATTGTCCAAATCAAATATTTCAGCGATACATACCAGAAGATGAGATAAGTGGTGTAATTAATTTTTGTCATAATGAGATATGTGGAGGACATTTTTCTTCAAAGAAAATAATTGCAAAAAGTTTACAATATGATTTTTATTGGCCAACTCTTTCCAAGGATACATATGAATTTTGCAAAACATATGAAAATTATCAGAAATTGGGATCCATTTTAAAGAGAAACATGATACCTTTAAATCTAATTTTAGTTATTAAAATTTTTTATTGTTGGGGTATAGATTTTATGGGCCCATTTTCACCTTCTTTTGATTTTGTGTATATAGTGGTAGTAGTAAACTATGTCTCAAAATAGATCGAGATAATTTCATGTCAAAATAATGACCATGAAATAGTGATCAAATTTTTAAAAGAAAATATTTTAAGTCGATTTGGAATTCCTCGAGCCATTATAAATGATTAAGAAACATATTTTTACAATAAACCTTTTGAAAATTTGATGAAAAAATATAGAATTACATATAAAGTGTTTATCTCTTATCACCCATAAATAAATGGACAAGTTGAATTAACAAATAGGGAGATAAAACAAATTTAAAAAAAAATTAACCTAAATCATAAAGATTGGTCTTTAAGACTTACAGATTCACTTTGGACCTATCAAACTACTTTTAAAACTTCATTGGATATATCTTCTTATAGGTTAATTTATGAAAAACCTTGAATTTACCAGTGAAAATTGAGCATAAAGCCTACTGGACTATCAAAGCTTTTAACATAAACCTTGATGATACTTGTAAGTTACGCAAATTACAGTTAAATGAGTTAGAAGAATTGAGAAATGATGCATATAAGAATGCAAAAATTTAAAAGGCTAAAATAAAAGCTTTGTATGATAAAATGATTTCGAGAAAAATAATTGAGGTTGATCAAAAATTTTTACTTTATGATTCTACACTTCATTTATTCCCAAGAAAGTTAAAATCTAGATAGAGCGATTAATTTTTTGTAAAACACATGTACCCTTTTAGAGTTGTTGATATTAAGAATCCTAGAAATGATAATGTGTTTAAAGTAAATAGACAAAGACTCAAATCATTTTTAGAAAATAAAGACTCCCAAGAAAAAATTGTTTTAAAGGTTAGTTTTTAATTTTTAAATAAGTTTTGTTTTATTTTTGTAGGATAGTTTGTAAACTTTATTTTTGTTATTTTTTTCTCGGTTAAATGGCAGATAATGGTATTCCATGATATTTCAAGTCGGTTGTCAGTTCTCCCAAAATAGCTAAGTTGTAAATAAAAAAAACTCTTTGCTTTCTTCTTCTTTTTAAAAAAATGGATAAAATTATTTCAAAACTGCAAAAATATTTTTGTTCTCTTATGTAAATAGTTTGATAAAAATTTATAAAACCAGGATGACAAGATTAAGGGTACTCATGGATAATGGTATGCTTCAGGATATAAGATGGTTAATTGAAGCAAAAGTTTGGTTAGATGAGGAATCTTCTAATTCTTTTATTTCTCACATACCTGGTCTAAGAAAGAGTTCTTATGCTAAGAAATGCAAAGTAAAAAGATTAGGAGTTTGTCACAAATGTGCACAATGGACTTGTGACATGCGATATCGTTTTTTGGGTTTTACTTTTATGAACCAAGAAGATAAGATTAGATTCATTAAAGATGGGTTGAGTAAGGAGTCTTTAGATGATATTCTATTGACTCTTAAGACGCATTCTTGTGGATCCGTACAAGGATAACTTCTTAAATTATAAGATTTATTTTTGGATGAGTATGAAAGATATAGTCTTGAGAGCCTGAGTATAAACGATCCTGTTTGCCAATTTTTAAGAAAATTAGATGGGAAGCCTATCCTCGACCCATACAGGATGTTCAAATCGTTACTAGACGAAAACCAGAGAAAGATATGAGTTACAATCACAACTACTAGTAAATAAGTGTGTTTCTTTTATTTTTATTTATACATTGTTCTTTTTTACTTTTATGTGTGTTAACTATTTATTTTTTGAATTTTTACTGCTTATTTTCAAACCAGTTGTCATTTTAGTCGGGCTACCTATATAGATGTCATTATATTGTTTTTCTTTTTCTTCATAAATATGCATAATCACTCTCTTCACTCTCAAAGTTCAGCCTAATGTAAAAATAAAAATATCCCAGTTCGTCAGATTCATAGTTTATATGTCTTTTGTGGGTCTAATTCTGAAAAAGATACAGTGTTTGTTAATCCAGCAAATAATTTGGGAAGGTATTAACCGAGCGAACAATTCATTTGGTTTATAGTGGAGGTAGCCTTGGATTAATAGGTGAGGGGGTCCTCAGCTACATTTATAGGTGGCAGTCAAGTTCTAGGTAATATTTCTATACCTTTAACTGAAGGAAAAATTACAAGGATGATAATTGGAGAGGAGCTTTAGGTAGCCTCTATGCACAAATGCATTGCCAGAATGATCTATAATTCTGATGCCTTTATATGCTTTCCAGGTAGTTTTGGTATTTTAAAAGAACTTTTTTAAGTTACTTTTTAGACCCAACTAAATATTCACCAAAAACCTATAAGTTTGTTAAATGTTAATAATTTCTTTGATGATCTATTATCTTTTCTTGATAAAGCTGTGGAACAATATTTTATCTCACACTCGACTCAATAAATCTTAGTAATTGCTTCAACTCTTGATCAGTTGATTGATGAATTAGAATGCTTCATCTACAAGCCTAATCTGATAACAGCTCAGATAAATTAGTTTGGGGAAGAAACCAAAAAGCGTAAGCTAGATTTGATGCTTCGACTGTAAGTTTTTATGATTGGATTAAAAGCAGTTTTTTTTTGTAAATAAATAAATGAATTAGAATATTTATTAAATATTGATCATTAACCCTTGTATGAGAATGTGTATTGTAGGTTTATCTTTTCAGTAAGACCTAACTCAAGTGATATCTTCTATGCTTTATCTTTCTATATTTAGACATTGAGGATAATATCTCAAATTTATTGGGGGGGGGAAGAATAGTTGATATTATATGTTGTGTTTTCTACGTGTTGTTTTTGTGTGTGTTAAAAAAAAGAGTGAGAAGATTTACTAACAGTGTCTGATTTTTGTAAAGATGTCTAAGTAAAGGATTTTTTTTTCTTCCTTCAATCCTTAAGATGCATCTTAGTAGTGTCACTTTCCAAACAAATAGTTTTTGTGTGTTTTTGCTATCATTTGACCTTGATTTTTGAAATTTATAGCAAGTTTTTGTTATTTACTTTTGTTTGAATTATTTAAATCTGTGAACTCTTGTATAGTCATTGGTTATATGATTATATCCCATAGACTGTCATATGTACTCAATAATCCTCTAAATATATTTTGAGAGCCTGCAAGGCCTTTAAAAATCATGTTTCAAAAATATATATATATATATTTAAACACTTCTAAAAATCCTTTTGTATCTCCTAAACTTCTTAAAATTTCTCAATCAAATCGTAAACACTTATAAATATCCAAATCATTCCATGAATCATCCATCGAAGTAATTTAATGTATAGTCAAATAAATAGAAATACAAATAAAGTAGTTTACAAATCCTCTACAATCCATAAAAATAAATAATAAAATATCAAACATCTCCAGTGGACTCTGAATCTAAGGAAGTGAGTCGATTCATAAGTATACCTAACGCCCTCAGAACTTGAAAGGATCACCACCAAGTGGATACACTCTGAAAGATTGCCCAACTTGAAACTGAAAAGTGAGAGGATGAGTAAACGGGAGTACACTCAATGAGTGAATCAAAACATTATAATGGACAATTCAACTGATTATATTAATATAAAACTTTATAAAATAAAGTATTCTTTTAAGATACATAATAAAGATTTGAAAATCATTGTGAAAGTAATTTTGTCAAAATTCTTTGATTAAATTAGAAATCATGGGTAAATATAAAGTTATTGGGCTGGCTCCCTTTCTCAATGATTACCTTGACCTTGGATAATCCCGAGACCATTAGTGGGTTTTGTATGTAGATGAAAACAATAAAATTTTATAAAAATTTATTTTAATTGCTAGAAATAAAATTATGCATGGTTTAGTTAAAAAAATTGGCCCACCACTGATATTGGCTTGAGTAGCCACATGGTGACATCTGTGACTAACCCGATAAGAGTCACAGGTGGTCGAATTTCAATCTCAATATCACATCAACACAACACCTTATACCAACCCCCACCTATGAACCTCCACTCACCTAGACGACCTCTCCTAAGATCGTCCTAGTCTACTATCCTATAGCTATAGTAAATAATCTCGACCCTCATGGCCGTCATCACCAATATGCAATCATGTGTCCAAACAAGCCACAAGAATCACAATAACCGCATCATAAATCACAATATATATCACCATAAAGTTTTTACAAAATGCGAATCCATTCATCATTGGCCTCTAGCCATAGCTTATACAAATATATCTCATTTAAACCATATATGTACATATATAAATAATTTAATAAAATAAAAGTAATAAGCATAAAAATTTAACACTTATAAAATATTTGCATATAATTAAAAATATGAAATATTATATTAAAATGATAAAAATAGAAAAAGTTCACTCACAATATACGGAGGGTATACACTCCCTATTGCCCTTCTTGTGATGTGGCTCCCTCTCGGATGCTCTCTGAGCCTAATTAAATCATAAAATAGATGATCATATTAATAAAAATGCTTGCATTAAGATAACTATACATAACTAAATATGTTTGGACCTTAATCCGGGTTTTTCCTAAACTGCCCAAATTGTGCGCAGAATCATCAAATTTTGTCTATCTAATCATTTCTCACTTTCAAAACTTTATAAAAATTTATTTACAAAAGTAAGGAATACATTTTGACATAATTCAAAAATTTTATCAAAAATTCCCATTTTGCCCCTAGTCCTTGTTTTTGAATTTTTCGATCGTTCAACTTTCTATAGCTTTGTTTCATCACCAAACTCAAAATTTTCAACTCAAATTCATGAATTAAAGTCGAATTCTATAAAATCCCTAAATTTTAAATTTGAGTACTATTTACGTTACCCTAATTCCGAAAATTTTCATAATTACAACAAATTGATCACATATAAAGCCTCTACATATCCTAATTAACATAAATATAAGTCCAATTTCATTAGTCGAAACCTAAATCTTTTCAGGTGAATAACAACCAAAATTCTCAAATTTAAAATTTTACAAAATTGAAAGGTTATACGAGTAGAATAGCTTATCAAATGAAGATTAGAGAGGTCAGGAAGCTTTCATTTGGTGTAATTTCGGAGGATTTTCAACTTTAAAACTCGGTCATTATTTGAACCATTTTTAAATCTTGCTCAAATTGTGAAAATGATACCACCAGATTGTAGAGGACGTTGAAATTAGTAAAAGGGTGGTAAGAGATTAAAGATTTGATTTTGATTAGAAGAAATTTGAAGAAAAAGAAGAAAAATTAAAAACAAAGGGAGAAGAAGAGGGCTTCGGGTACGCAGGCTGGAGAACGAAGAAGAGCTAGTGATTTTCATTTTATAATAATATTGATGTGGTAAATGTCATTAAAGCCCCTAGGCATTTTAAAAATTCTAAAAAAATTAAAAAATAAAAGTTTACAATTCTACCCTCCGTAAAAGAATTTTGTCTTCAAAATTTTACATACCTTAATATTGAAAAAAGTAAAGATACTGCTGTTGCATTTGATGCTTAGGCTCCCAGGTCATTTCTTGAATTACATTACTCCTTTACAATACTTTCACCATCGAAATAATTTTGTTTTGTAAGATTCATTCTTATCGATCAAGAATAGTAATTGGTTGTACTTCACACTTCAAATCTTTACGTAACTCCACGGGAGGTGGTTCGATTATGTATGAGGGGTCAGGAACATACTTCTTTAGCATAGAGATGTGAAAAACATCATAAACTCGCTGCATCTCCGGTGGCAATTCCAATCTATATGCCACTGGGCCAATCCTCTCAGAGATTCTGAAAGGTCCAATAAATCGAGGGTGGAGCTTTCCTCAAATTCTGAACCGAATTACCCTTTTCCATGGCAATATCTTCAAAAATATCTGTTTACCCACATCAAATTCTAAATCTCTTTGCCTATCATCCACGTAAGATTTTTGTTTATCTTGTGCTGTCTTCAGTCTCTTTTGAATAATCGTTACATTCTCAAAGGTGGCTTCAATTAATTCAACGTTATCAAGTTTTCTTTCTCCCACCTTGTCCCAACATAGGGGCGTTTTATATTTTCTCCCATACAGGGCTTTATACGGTGCCATTCCTATACTAGATTGATAACTTTTATTATATGCAGACTCAACCAAAGGTAGATATCTATCCTAACTACCCTGAAAATCCATCACACATCCTCTCAACATATCTTCAAGTATCTGAATCGTTCTTTCTGACTGTCCATGTGTCTGAGGCTGAAATGCTGAGCTAAAATTCACTTTTTTCCCCATGGCTTTTTAAAGATTAGGCCAAAATCGAGATGTCAATCTAGGATCTCAATCTGACACTATTATGATAGGTACTTCATGCAATCTGATAATTTCTGTCACATATAACCTTACCAGCTTCTCAATGGAGTACTTAGTTCTGATAGGTAGAATGTGTGCCAATTTAGTTAACCTATCTATAATAACCCAGATTGTATCATGCCCTGCCTGAGTACGAGGTAAACCAACTACAAAATCGATTGTAATATGCTCCCATTTTCATTCTGGTATTGGTAATGGTTGTAGTGTCCCTGATGGTTTTTGATGTTCTGCTTTAATCTATTAATATGTCAAACACCTGGTCACAAGCTCTGCAATATCTTTCTTCATTCCTGACTACCAGTAGCTCTCTTTGATAGTACGGTATATTTTTATACTGCCAGGATACATAGCAAATATTGAACAATGAGCTTCTTCTAAAATTGTCTTCCTCAACTCATCATTTTTGGGTACACATACTCTACCTCTTAAAGTTAAAACTCCGTCCTGTGCAATATAAAAATCTCTAGCATTGCCTTCCATGATACCCTGACAAGCTTTTATTAGCTCAAGATCCTACATCTGTTTCTCTTTTATTTAATCCTTAAATGTCGGTCTCACTATAAGTTTAGATAACACTGAGCCATTTTGGCCACACTCTAAGGTTGCTCTCAGACTCTTCATTTCCAACAACAACGAAAGATAGGTTGCTCTAACATATGCCACAGTTACTGAAGATTTCCTACTAAAGGTATCTACTACCACATTAACCTTTCTAGGATGATAATCAATGATCAAGTTATAATCTTTGATCAATTCAAGCCATCATCTCTATCTAAAATTTAATTCCCGTTGTGTAAGCAAGTATTTCAAACTTTTATGATCCGTAAAGATCTGACCCTGCTCCCCATATAAATAATGTTTTCAAATCTTCAAAGCAAATACTATTACAATCAATTCTAAATCATGGGTCGGATAATTCACCTTCTGTTTCTTTAATTATCGAGAAGCATGGGCTATTACCTTCCCATTCTACATTAACACACAGCCTAACCCTCGCTTGGAAGTATCACTGAATATTACATATTCTCCTCCCGGAGTAAGAAGAACCAAAATTGGAGCTGATGTGAGACGATATTTAATTCTTGAAAATTCTGCTCACATTCTTCATCCCACTCAAACTTGATATCTTTTTTCATTAAAGGAGTAAGTAGGGTGACTAACAAAGAAAAACTTTCGATAAATCTTCTGTAGTAACCTGTTAAACTTAGGAAGATTTTAATTTTAGTGATATTCTTAGGTCTCTCCCATCGTACTATTGCTCAACCTTGTGGGGATCAACACAAATTCTTTCTAAATTACATGCCCTAAGAATACCACTTCTTGAAGCCAAAATTCACATTTTAAAAACTTAGCATATAACTTTCTTTCTCTCAAAGTCTGCAGTACAATCCTTAAGTGTTGTGTATGCTCCTTCTTGGTTCTTGAATAAACCAAGATATCCATTAATAAAAAAATCACGAACTTATCAAGGTAGAAACAGAATACTTGATTTATAAGGTCCATAAATGCGACGGGGGTATTGGTTAGCCCAAGCGATATTACAAGGAACTTATAGTGCCTACAACGAGTTCTAAAAGCTATCTTAGGTACATCACTCTCCCTTATATGCAGTTTATAGTATCTTGACCTTATATTGATCTTCGAAAATACACTGGCACCCTGTAACTAATCAAACATATCATTAATCCTTGGTAGAGGATACTTATTCTTAATAGTAACCCAATTCAGTTGATAATAATCTATGCATAATCGAAGAGTCCCATCTTTCTTCTTCACAAACAGTATTGACGAACCCCAAGGTGACATACTTGGTTGAATAAACCCTTTATCTACTAAATTCTGGAGTTGAACTTTTAATTTCCTAAGTGTAACAGGTGTCATACGGTAAGGTGGCATTGAAATTGGTATAGTACCCATAATCAGGTTAATATTGAAGTCAAATTCTCGTTCTAGCAATAATCTTTGTAAATCATCTGAAAAATATATCTGAGAACTCTTTTACTACTGGGACTTGATCGATTGAATAATCTGAGGCTGTAGTGTCGACAACAATAGCTAAATACCCTTAGCAATCTTTTCTTATCAACTTCTGAACTTTTATTGTTGAGATTACACAACTAGACAAGATGTTTCTCTCTCCAATAAATATAATTTCTGATTCTCCAAGTTTGTTGAATGTAATCTATTTAGTGAAACAATCTATTGTCGCTTGATGTCTAAATAACCAGTCAATCCCCCTAAGATAACATCCAAATCTTCTAGCTTTAAAGGTATTAGGTCAACTTCTAGTTCAATCCCATTCACAATAATAGGACAATCCCTGAAGACTATCTTCTTTAAAAGTTTTTGTCCTGATGGGATATGAACCATAATCTCCTGGTTTAACGACGATAACTCCCTATCAACATGAGCAGCAAAAGAGGTCCTAACAAAGGATCTATTGAAACCCGGATATATTAATATATATGCAGGTTGATTAAAGATTATGACAATACCTGTCATTACATCTGGGTTAAACTGAGCGTGTTCCTGATTTAAAGTGAACACTAGTCTGAACTCTGCCCTGATTACGTTGAGCACCTCGTGATGCTGTCGATGAACTACCTATCCCTGATCTCTTGTTACTTGAAACTGTGGCCTGATCAGCTGTTGACTGTTGTTGAAACATAGAATGTTGACTTGTTTGACCACCTGTCTCCGTCTTGCTTAATTTAAGACAAAACTTTTTTATATGACCAGTCTGTCCACAATGATAACATGTTAGTGGATGATGGCATAAACCTGAGTGATACTGTCTGTAATTAATACATCGATCTATCCTCTGATTCTAACTCAAACCTTGTGTTTGTCCTTGAGCCGATAACCCAAATTTTGATGGTTTTTGACCCTGAGGAGAAAATGAAGGGTTACTAGCAGGGCTGGTAGTAGAAGCACTACTAGATGAGCTGCTGCTTTGGCTTTTCTTATATGACTGTCCTACCTGTATGCTGAGACCTTTTCTTTTTTGAAAGGAGCCCCTTAATTTCCTTTCTTGCACTAGATTCTCTACACGCAATGCCATCTAAATCATCTCCTTATACCCTTGATTACCTGTCATCATCATCTTTTCTCGAATTTCAAAATTTTACCCGTCAAATTTTGCACACAAGGTATCCTCATTGCAAACTTAGGTAAAAACTCAATAAACTCTCTCAATTGGGTATCCTCATTGCAAACTCAGGTAAAAACTCAACCAACTCTCTCAATTGGGTCTCATATTCTATACTGTCTTTCCTAATTATTTTAATCCCAGAAATTCCTGTTTCTTCTGGCTGCAGTGGAAAGAAGTATAATATTGATTCTTAAATTCTTAGAGGAAATTTGCCCAAGATAGGGGTGCAGCTGACCTTGCCTGAACATTCTCCCACTATGTGGCTGTACTTTCTTTTAAAAATCAGGTTGTAATCTTTAATTTAATCTCATCTTCTAGACCCATTGATCTCAATTAGATTTTGTACCCAAGTATAGATAGTCTTGTTATAGTATAGTCCGGTGAGTCCAAGTATCGTATCCACAGTGAGTGTTTTTTTCAAAAGTCCAATTGGTTATGTCCAAACTAATATCCAATAGAATAAGTCCAATAGCAAAGGTAGAACAAGTGATGGATCAATTTTAAAGAAAGAATTACCAAATAGAAATTAAATATAAATTAAAATACTAAAGCTTTGAAAATTGATATTTTAGAATGATGGTTAATAAAATAGATCCCTTATTTAACTCAATTGAGATTAACTAAAAAGTTATCCCAATCAGAAAATAAAAATTGTTTAATGCATAAAAAAATATATTTTCTTCAAAAAATCATTATTGGATTAAAAGAATGTCTTTAAATTAATTGATAAAAAATGTAAGAAAAACATTTAAAATATTTAATGTTCAAAATATTTTTTGTACCATATGTTTAAAATAAATCAAAGAAAGTTTTTCCAAGCATTCAATGTGACAAATGTTTACATAAAAATCAGAGAAGTCAAATGCTTAAAAATATTTTTCAAAATATGAATATGCAATTAATCAAAACAACTTTAAAATTAAAATCAAAGATGGGATCTAAAGAATATACTATATATCCTTAGTATCAACCTCCTAACCTTAACTAGTTCTTTAGAAAGACATGAATATGAGAGAATAAAATTTCATTACAAACTAATTTTAATACATCAATTACATACTTAAAACAAAAAATAAGCCTCTTATTTATAAGCAAACATGAGACTTAAATGTCAAAGTAGATAGTTGTAACATTTGACAATTACGTTGAAAACTTTGACAAATGAAGTTGAAATATTTCAACTACCACAAAAATGTCATAGATGACCTCAAATATGAATGATTCAGCCCTTATGGTAAACATAAAAGTTGTATATATTTGAATTCTCTTTCAGCTAACACTTGTCTTAGGTCAATACAAAATTTCTATCAAATGTTATAAGCTAATTATTGAAGCAAGGTCGGGCTAGACTGGAACAGCATTGAGACTTAATTGATGGCATCAAAAGTATAACTTCAAGCTCAAACTGATGGTTGGACCAAACATGAAAGTTTAAGCAAAATGCATTAGCTTTCCAATAGATTAAGATTCACCTCAATAGATCTCTTTAATGAAAAGTTATGCCCTTTTTATGTTCACTGTACAAAAATTAAAATTAATTAAAATTACAAACAAAGTATATTTTATATCAAAAACTAAAAATATGCATAAATGGAGAGAATTAAACATACTTTAAAGTATAAAATAATGAATTTAAACCTTAGTACACGTACACTTTTATGTACTTATCACACCCCTCAACACAAGAACTCACATACAAGAGATTTATTGTTTAACTTCTTTTTGATATTTCCAAATAAGTAAACTCTCAATCATAAGTCTCAAGTGCAACCACAAATCCCTCAAACAAGA
>JAVXUL010023563.1:0-11760 GCA_035590515.1 Trichilia minutiflora
CTTGGAATCGTAGTCCACTGGTGTCAGATTTGATTTGTACTTTTCATGAGATTGTGGAATTTATAAACTGATTTGTATTTGATGTTTAAATACTCTTGGGACTGGTTGATTCCCATGAATTTATAAGGATGATTGTTTTATCTATTTGTGCGCACGGATGTATATTTTGAAATGTTGTGATTTATTTTATATATTCGGATTTGGGTGTTGAGTGGTATGATATGGAAGTGTTTTTAATTTAGAACAAATTTTTATGAATGTCTTACAGATCTACATGAGGTATTCTTTGTGATCGAGCACACCCTGAAAATCTGTGGCGTCTGTCACAAATAGACCCCACGAATCGGAGTGTGACAAAAATTTTATCACCAAATTAGAGGTTTGAACTCATAACGTTCGAAGCAAGAACCAACATGCCAAAAAGTGATTGTCAATTGATGAAGCCAATTGTTTGGAATGAAGTTACGTGATGACAATTTTAAAGCACAAAAGTAATAAAATCAAAGTAAATGTTTCATCCGTTTCAATCATATATGAGCAAGTGAAATAATTAAACAAACTAATAGCTAGCTATAGTTAGAGAATATCCCTGTTACTGAAAAATGTTAGAAATTTAGAGTCATATAAAACCAACCACTACATTTCATGCATGCAATAATATATCGATTATTAACATGATACACGCCACTAGTTTAATCTATATAATTTACTCTTTAATAAAATATCCATGCCTTACACATGGTTACATTCTATAATTTACAAATGATAATAATTCTTCTATAAAGACCCTACTACACTTTATAATAGATAAACTTAAATTATAAACTATATCTCTATGAATATAATTCTTTTCTTTATTATTAGCCATATAGACATTACAATGTAAACAATCAATTCTACCTCCTATCTTAAAAAGATGATTTTATTAATATTCATCAAGCCTTCTTATTAAAGTATTATTTTCAAACAATCATTGTAGTCTAAAATGTTGGGCTCCAGACTATTGGCTCTACACTGATTTCTCATCGAGATAGTGACATGTCCTAAAGACGGTGATTTTCTTATATATTTTTAAGATATCTTAAGATAACAATTCGCTACTTACAAGATCTGTATTTCTTCGTCTATGTGATTGTCCTAAAGACGATGATCTTCTTGTACGTTTTTAAGATATCTCAAGATAATAATTCATCACTTACAAGATCTGCATTTCTTCATCTACGTGATTGCGATGATTATTTATCATATAATCGTTGCTCTATCTCAACACATAACAATATTATTTATTATATGTGCGGAGGATATTGAATCTTGAATCTCCGTTATTGAATCTGTCAAGGTTTGGACCAGTCGACGTCCACCTACAACTACACAAAAGCAAAAATTTTATATTGGGACGAAGGAATCCCGACACATGGCAACGTTCTTCGTCTTAATATAAATAAGCAATACTGGCCACAACAACTGGTTAAAAGCGACAACTGAAATATATATTCTTCATCGTTGGTTTTACATCTCCCATTAAATCATGAGCGATACTCGTAACAAGAAGTAGTTGGTAAAAAGCG
Organism: Trichilia minutiflora; assembly: GCA_035590515.1. NCBI lineage: Eukaryota > Viridiplantae > Streptophyta > Magnoliopsida > Sapindales > Meliaceae > Trichilia > Trichilia minutiflora. Next base: position 1,569 of record JAVXUL010023563.1, read on the forward strand.
ACTACACTATGCACAAAAGGACGGAGAGTCGGAGACTGCATGCGATGAGTGGGGATTGGGGACTGAAAAATTATTTTCCGTTTTATTTTCTTGTCAAATTATTGTTAAGACCCAAAAAATTATTAATGAACTTCTTACAAATTATAGCTTAACCCCCACTAATTTTATTGTTTATCAAAAAAATCATTTCAACTTATTTTCAGTATCCGTACCTCCCTTACAGTTGTTTTATATTAATTGTAATTATGTATTAATTATACGTATGATCTCCTGTTCCTACCATGTTGCCAAAATTGTTTAATTTTCTATCTATAAACAAATAAATAATGTTTCTTAAATCTATAAGTAATATGAATATATGATTTAATAAATATTCTTGGAAGCACTAGGTTTTATCCGATCATTTAATACCTATCAATCTGGGTGAGTCGTTGGCGTCTTCAGGTTCAGGGCCTGGACCCCGTCCCCATAACACTGTCCAAAGATAGTAGAGGACCTGGGTTCTCGACAGTGAAAAACCGCGATAATTGACTGACAGTCGGAATTCTCCGATATATATATACATAATGACTTGACTTAAAAGAGTGTGGGAGTGACTAGAAATTTCAAGTGATATATTTTATATGAATGGTTATGTTCGCTGTTGCTATAGAACATGAAAATGACTACTGGAAATTTCGGAATCGTCAAGTGGTACACCTCATAATATGCATTTTGAAAATGAGATAACAAAATAACATCCGTATTCCCTCAATGTTCTATCCCTTCAAGATTATAAAACTATCTTTATAATATTACATTAATGTACTTCAAATCAACTTTGAAGCGGAAATTTTTAATGTGCCTTTGTGTATGGGGGCGTGATGGCGCTAAGCCTGAGTGTGCAAGATTCCATCACCGTAGCAAAGTGCACCACAATTGGAGGAGAAGATTGAAATATTTCAAGTATTTTGTCATAAGGTTATCCATCAACAATAGTTTATCAAAATGTTTATCTTAAGAATATCCATTTACGTATGCACTAGACTTGTTCGGAAGACAGCTTAGACGATTGGACATGTGCTACTGTAATCTCCATCTTCATAATATTCCACATAACAGTGCAAATGAACCGTAATCTATCCTTTAAATTTTTTCTAAAGGTGAAAATCATACTTGTCTTGGTTAAACAGCTGATTTGTAACTAGAATCAAACAATTTCATCCATATAGAATACCTCCATAAATATTGAAAGGAATTTTCCAACTCAACACAAACCCAAAACTCCTGGTACTAGCATCCCAATTAGCTGCAATGATATTTTTATGCAACCTAGTCCCTTGAATTTGGTCATTCACACTCTCACTTTGTCCATTCTATTGTCCCAGGTTGAGATTACAAATAACCCACCAACCACTTAATGCACATTCCATAACCCATTGAATAACTTCTCTGACATTCAAAGGTCACAGAGCTCCGAATAATGATATTATATTTGTATTATTACCATATTGAAATTGTTAAGTTGACGGGCTCCCCAATGGTTTCACCAGATTGCTAAGTCCTCCTACACCTATCAACTATAATTTATGTTCAAATATTCATCAAGAAATCAAGGGAACGGTTGAAAAAAATCCCTATTGCAATCATACAATCATGAAGAAATATGGATTAGAAGATTAATATTACAATCTCATCAACCATTCAAACAGCAAAAAAAATAGTAACCACTAAGTTGTCTTCTTACCCATCCCATTTACTGATCTAAACTTAATAGTTGTAAACAATTCTGATAGCCCAAGATAATCAGCCAACCAAGAGACAAAGAAGTGGGCCATTAGATAATCTTTTTCAATTTTTCTTGCTGAACAATTCACCCTAGTTTCTCCATACATAGCTGTAGTATAAATTGTAGATTCTCATCCTTTGTAAGGTGCAGAGCCAAAATTGTTATTCTGACATCAATATAAAGAAGTTAATTCAAAATAATCCCTTTTTCTTCAATCTCTAACTCTTATATCCACAGAATTTGCCTAACCAAGTGTGATTAGTTAAGAGATGCAAAGAAATACATATTCTCAGCATAAATATATTATAAAATACAATTTGCACTGTTGTCAAACTATGGCTAGCTTTAAGAGAGCAGAATGGACTTACAATGTTATCTTATTGCAACGAAAATGATCTGAACAGTGGCATGAGGCACCGAACAAATAGGGTCTGCACATTTCATCAGGCTAGTAACAGGCAGTAATGTTACAAAAGCTTGATGCATCTGGAAGTATGATTTTACTGGAACTACGAGTTTAGCCCAACTGACATGTTCAAAATATGAAACATTCTGAAACAGCTCCTGCACCAAAAATATGCTTGTAAAGTTAATTTCATAGAAGTGTTTCTTAACTCCTTAAAGTAATTTTTTGCTTAAACAAGTATAACCAGCTGCCTGGGGAAGAGCCTGTCACCAGAAATATGCTCACAAAGTTAACATCATTGAATTGTTTCTTAACTCCTTTAAGTTAATTTTTGTTTAAACAAGCATAATAGACCAAATATTCTAGAGACACTAAAAGCTTTAAAATCATGACATAATCGGAAATGAATACGATCAAAAAGAAATTACTTGGCTGAAGCTTCAGTAAATAGTTCTGCAGTTGTAATAAACATGACCACAAATTTATGTATGAACTGCCTTGATATCAACAAGTACCATAAAATCTACCATTGTCACTGGAGATTTTCCGCATTACATACTTTTTAATCATCATAAACGCATGCTACTTGAATGATAATATTCAGCATATTTCCTGAAAATGAAGAGCCTAGGTATGAAAATTGAAAACAATAAAAAACAAATAGACCTCAACAAAGAACGTAAATGAAACAGAGGCATAATTAATCATTAGACCCTTTTAAATAAAATAAGTGAAAAAATAAATTGCACTCTGTGAACTGGAGAGAAAACATATCAATGGAAAAATAGACAACACTCACCAGCCGAGTGCCCAAATTTCCATCCATATACTTTGCCACGTCTTCAGTTCTCGTATGGAAAACAATATATTGTTTCTCGAGAATATCATATTCCTCCGTACTATAGTCATACTCTGCACTTCATAATTGGTTTTACCTTCATCACTTGCCTAAACATATTCTCTATACCATGCCTTATTCTTTCATGTAATTCATCATCCAGCAAACTGGACTCTCCAGCAGCGTTTAGGCCATCACAAACTAACTTGCATGTTTACTCTCTAGGAATTGAACCCCATTAACCAACTCAACCAGAAAATCCCTTGCCTCCAACACTCTTCCAGCTTCACAAAAAGCATGTATAATCGGAGTATATGAACTTGAAGTGGTTATGTCATGATTCATATCTTGCATCCTCCTCACATTTCAATAGCCTTATCAATCTCATTCACAGCACTATATTACCTAACAAAAGAATTATAAGTAGCCCTGTTTGGAACACAACCCTTTTATCCATGTCATTAAAATGTTCCAAGGCCCTCTCGATTTGATAAGTCTTGCAACAACCATCAATCTAACAATTATACGTGACAACATCATGAACCAAACCCTTAAACAACATTAACCGAAACAAGTGATTGGCTTCCCAGAGCCTCCTCCTAATTGCTTTTCTACACCCGGTTTGCATGATATACTTACAATATGAACTAACCAATATTGTATAAGTATACACGTCCGGGGCACAGGTAAACCCTGCTATCTCCTTTTGTTCCAACAGAAATCTCGCCTTGTTAAAGTTCCCAACACGACAAAGAGCATTAATAATTTCATTAAACGCATAAACTGATAAACATCGAGTTTACAACGAAATTGCATCCTCCGATAAAATGTAGCTAAAGCTTCATTAACCAACCCTTCTTCAACTAGGACTTTTATCAAACACGTGCCGGTAGAAGTATTCAAAAGCCTTTGTGTCATTTCCTCAGCCATCACAGTAGACATTTCTCTGCACGTCATCTCATTATGAACCAGCCCGAAGAAGCTTTCGATCCAGTAGTAAAACTCCATGGCTTTGTTCAGTCCTAGAGTGATGAGCTGTGGGTTTCTATACGATGCAGGAGCCAAGAACAATCACGTTGTTGCCGATACTGTAAGCTTCTTTTTTGACGTTTCTTTGTTTCAAAAAGCACGGTGTTGAAAACCCTTTTGGCTGCCGATTGAGCGGTGCGACTGAAAGAAAAATCTGGGTATGAATTTCCGTACATCAGAGACTGATTCAACAGTGAATGAGCTCTGTTTTCTGGTAGTTGAAACTGCAAGTTTGGCATCAAATGGAACGTTTTTGAGCATCAGTGGAAGTAGTTGATGTACTAGAGAATTTTGATGTTTTGGCATAATAGTTTGCATTTCAAAAATTATCAGAAATGATCCCAAAATGGCTGCAAATGTTTCTCAAATCCCAATTGCAGACTGATTTGGGTGAAATTTGAGGTCTTTTAGGACTATCTTATTGTCATTGGAATTGCTTGAAAATTACAAAAGTCGGGCATTGGGTACTTGTAGCATATTTGGTTTGGCGTACCACGCATCCGAATGGGTGAAGTCCTTAATTTGGCGCGCTAATTTCTTTTGCAACTGTGCTGACTTTGTGAGGATTTGATGGATGAAATTTTGCAATTTGAACCAAAATAAAAAAAAAATGTAATAAGATTTTTTTTTTTAAAAAACTTGAACTTTAAAAAATCTAGTATTCAAAATTTAAGTGATTTTATTATGTTAAAATATTAAGAAAATTAGATATTTTATCTAAATAATGTCTACGATAAGCAATAATAGATCAATTTAATTAATATTTATTTTTAATTTAATAAATTAAAATTTTTTATATATAAAAAATAAAAAATAAGAGTGACTTCGTTTTGAAATAAAATTTTCGAGTGAAGTATGTATGATAGGACCTATGATTCCCACCGAAAGTAAGATCAAAATTCGTCTTTACTTTAAAAAAATAATTAAAAAAAAAAGGTCATGGACTTTGTACCAAAATGACTATGGATAGTCCTCGTCATAATCATTTTCAAACTTTTTACATTACAATAATATTTATAGTAATAATAATAACCCACACATTTTTAAAACTTCGAAAATTCTAACACGACGACAGCAGCCAATCACGGTCCACCTTCTTGGGCTTTGACTTTGATTTGGGCTTTTTACCCCGATTAAAAGAACTCTTGGAGAAATTGCCAAAAACATTCCAAGGTCGCAATTCAATTCCCTCCAAAAGTGAAGCTAAACAGTATAGTCTGTTCAAAAAAGTCCGAACCCGGCCCATTCCGCGTCGCCCACGGGACGCGGCGACGACTTATACGATGAGAATGACGACGATGCCGGTGATGCAATGAACATCGAAAATGATTTTCGGCTAGAAACCGAAGACCAGGCCAACGTTTCAAGGTCAGAAGAATATCTGGATTCGGATTCGGTTACACGGACTCTCCTCTTGCTGTTATCCTTCCGTCTCAGTAAAGGAGCCGGAAAACACCCAGGCGTAACACATTCGGGTCGAAGAGTAGGTTTCTCGAACCGCCAACGCTCGGATGGTGTTCTTGGCCTGGACCGGAACGACTGGATACCAGGCTCGAATGGAGGAACGAAGTGAAACTCAGCTGGGGGAGGTCGAAGCTTTTGCGGCGGAGATGGTGACTCAAGGCAGTTTGGCAATGGGGACATCGGCGGAGTTTGTTTCTGTTGTTGTTGTTGCTGGATTTTGGGCACACCCGGTCGAATTTCCCACTTGAACGGAACGGAACCGGGTTTTCTAAACGAATCGTCGATCGTCATTCTGACCTGAAGAAAGCAAGCAGAGTGTAAAAATGAAAATGAAATGGAAATGTAATTCTCCTTCTTCATTTGCTCTTCTTTGCTTACTTATTATATAGCTGAAGTTTGGAAGAAGAAATGAACGGTGGCTCAAAGCGAGATTAAAGGCGATGAAGTGGGGACTCGTGGGCCAGTGGATATCCACGTTCGTTCTTTGACTTGAGTGTGTTTTGGGAAGAAAAATGTTTTTGATCAGTGAAAAAAACAAAATGTTTTTGCAGAAAATTCAAACGTCAAGGAAAGTCGTGTTTAATACAGAAGAAAAAGAATTGCATTAGATTAATGGATAATGACACTTGAGTCCTCTTTTTTTTTTTTTTTTTTCATGTTTCTTATAATGCAGACACCATTTATGTGTTTGTATATAATAATAGATGCCTAACTCAATTAAATTGAAAGTATGTTTTCGAGAGAATCACGGGAGATTAAATGATAAACATCTATTAAGAAATTACTATTCTTCATTAAAAATTAGTATTTATTAAATTTTTTTTTTATTTTATTGAACCAACAATAAAAACATTCCTTAATATATGCTGAGTGTTAAAAATCAATTAAGATGGATACCTTGGCCCTTAGATCCAAAGCATATCTTAGTTCATTCAATATAAGTCAAGTAGTAATTATTTATTACAAATTAACAAACAAAATCTATACTTGAAAACTTTTAAAAATTTAAGGAACCAAGTATTATTACCCCATCAATCAATTAAGATGGATTGAGAAATAATTCCAACGTTCCTTTTAACACTAATTTAAAATACATCGCCGCCTTTTGTAGACAAATTTCTTATATTTTATTAGTCAAAATCATCCCATAAGCCGATACTCGTTTCTTCCTATTGAAATTTTAAAAATTATGGGCTCTTCGATAAGTTTTATTATGGACTACAATGATTGTTTTACTGTATTGAAACCATGATTTTGTGTATCCAAGAATGTTTAACACAAGCCTGTTTCAACGGTAGGATAACCAATTCTAATGGGTAACATTCATAATGTAAAACGGTGATGGAAATTTTTAAATTTTCAAATGGATTCGAATCATAATTCTCTCTGTAACGGTGACAAAATGAGAATCACAAACAGTCATTTGTCCCAACTTCTATTGTTTCCACTATTAACTCATAAAATGTAATTAGCATCAGCATGCCAATATTTGTAAACCTTCTCATGATAGCTTAAAATCTCCTCCATTCAAATCATGGAAACTGATATTATCAGAAATTATCAATCTCAAAGGGAAAAAAAAAAGGGTACAGTCAAAATTGAGTTTACTGGTAACCTAATGGATCATATTTAGCACATGGTATTAATGCAAGATTAAAAGACTCAAAGATCCTGTTTTCTTAAGACTCCCTACTTGTATGTAATTTCTGTTAAGAAGAGAGAGATTTCCACGGCATCCTAAATTAACCGGAGCAATTTTTTTATACTTGATTGTGCATAGCATATCTGTTGTGTCCAATTTGCGTCCTCACCTACCTAACTATTGTATTGAAACTCTTCCGGCATGTTACATAGAGCTCGTATCACATTACTGGTCACATCCAAGAGCTGGAAGTACTCATCCACGCCACCAAGAAGACACTGCAAATCCACCAAGTGAAAAACTAAGAATTGTGCATGATAAATGTCTCAGCCATCCCATACTTGTAATTTCACCAAAAAAGAATAAATTGAAACCGTTCATATACTGTTGCTGCTTGGATAAATCTTGAGTGAAAAATATGAATTTCTAAGATAATTTAATTTGTAATGGTTTTCCAATACTATTTGAAGCAAAACCTAACTGATATAGCTTCACAGGAAAATCATCGATCATTACAAACATTACTTCAAAACCACTCGAAGCAGACTAAAAAAGAAGGGGAAAAAAGCTTATAGAAAGAAACAACCTTATCTGCTTCGGCCAACTGTTTGCATATTTGAGCCTTCTGCTCAGCCAATATATTGTCTGCTTCAACAATGACATCAAATAACTAGCAACAAACAATTAGCAGTAGTAAATATATATCACCATTAACCAGAGCGATGAAACATTGATACAAAAGGTAAAATAGTGACCTGGGAAAGAAACATAGAGACTGGATATCCATCTGCAATAATGTTATTAACCTCCTTGCTTGCCAAATCAAAGTCACTAGTTCCGTATGCTGTAAAAAGCCCCTGCAGGGCCTGCACCACCTCTGTTGGAATGACCAGATAATGAAACATTTAGGAAGAGTCAGGGAATATGTAAACAAAATAAAACCACAGCACAATGAAAATGCCTGGTGTAATAACTTTATTCAGTTGCTATGGATTTAAAACCTTTTTCATTTAAAAATGATATCAACCATGCTAACAGCAGCCTCCCCTGACGAAAAAAAGAACATAAAGTTAAGATCTAAGAAACAACTCCAATCTCAACCGTCAAAGAACTGTACTTATTTATGTCAACTTCTTCAATTCCCGTGTTTGAGCATAAGGGTTCATCTGGCCTCGAGAACCACTTACCATATGTTAAACAACCAAGACAACCGAGATGATTGGTTAAAATTTATCACGTGCTTTAGAACCTCTATTAAAAAGGATTGGCAAGACTTTCCAACAGAAATATTGCAAAACTCAATAAAGTGTGAGAGGATTAACACAAATACAACTTACACCAGACACGTTAATTAGGTCCTTTGCAGTGATCGCTGATCCAAATAAACAAGCAGCTCCCTTCAGCATTTCATCAAATAAGGCAAGAGTTTCACCACTGAACATTGACTATGATACAAGATAGGTAAAAAGAAATGCAGAGATTAAAATTAGAGAAATAAATCCCTTGAATCACTCTCATGCCCTTCTGATCATGACCAAAATAAATGCAGCATCCTTTTGAAATTTAACGGAAATACAATAAAATCCAATTGTGATCAATTTGGAGTTTTTCCATTAAAATATGTGCTAATAAAAGTTTATTCATCAAAATTGTCAAAGGCAACAATGGCACACACAAACATGAAGAAAGAATCACAGTTCAAGAGGGAAGAAACACTGGAGACTGCCTCTTACCAGCAAGTATGTCATAGTCCTGCGAAAATCACCTTGTGATATAGAAGCCTACAATGAAGTATTACATTCAAGGATGTCAAAAACTGATACAGATAACTGATGCAATAATCCAATGACATGCAAACCATTGTTTATTAGACAAGCTATAAGTCAACTGATTCATACCTCTGCATCCAGATTAAGCCCTTCTTCATTACAAATGTGCAATATCCGGCTACTCATAACTTCCTCAGAAAGTGGCTTGAACCTGAACTTTGCACATCTTGAAGCAAGGGGCTCTATTATCCTACCAAGAGTAAGAAAACAAGAGCATTTAGATCATAAAGTTCAAGGATTACTCTTAACACAGTTCATTGAAAAGTATGATAAAGCTTTTTCCACATGAAATTTGATTTTGTCACAAACAACTTTCTACCAAATGAGAACATATTCAAGCTCCCACCGAACGTTAGATTTGTTTTACATAAACTTTAAAAAATATATATATCACTGAAAATGAGTATGGCAGAAAGCTTTAGAAGATGAGAAAATCTAAACATGATTGTAAAGCAATATAATGTACCGTAATAAATCATCTAGTTGAACTGCATCTAAATAAATTCACTAGATTGAGTATAAGATAGAATACTTAAGAGGAGGTCCAAAACCTTAAAAATATTTTACAGGATGCATGGGCAATTTATAAACCTTATAGGGTTGAGATTCACATAATCCTTCCTTGTCAAACAGAAATTTCATCCATACAGAAGCTGAGAAAAAAAAATGCAAAACACCAGATGAATACCAACAGAGTAGAAAAAGTGCACCTGCTTGCGTAATTGCATATAAAAAAGAATGTTGTAACTTTGGAGTGAGTTTCCATCATCCGTTCAGGGCATTCTGTGAATACTAATAATTATTTGGCATTCATAACCATTCCATGACAAAAAACTAAATAAAACCAACAGAACTAAAACAAACATGCCTGAGCTTCTTCAATCATGGAATCTGCTTCATCTAAGATAATAATCTTATATGGAGGACACGGGGTAAACCCGAAGTATTGAAGAAAAGATCAGTAACGCATAATCAAAAAAGGGGGCAAAACTGAATACAGGAATAAGTATATCCTTGATGGTGGCTAGAACCTACAGCTACAGCTGCAAAATCTTTAATCTTAGTGCGTACAACATAGATCCCACGATCATCACTCGCATTCAGCTCCAGCACTCTGGACTTGTACATCTCAGGCTAGAGGTGTCTATCGGGCCGGTCCGGCCCGTGAACCGGACCGGACCGGCCCGTCCCAACCCGGGCCCGAACCGGCCCGGGA
>JAVXUL010023584.1:0-11759 GCA_035590515.1 Trichilia minutiflora
CTTATTCAAGATATATTCATCATGTTCTATACCCTCTCGTGCACAATCTAACCACAAAGACATGCACGAACACTCTTAAGGGATTTATTATTATGCCCATAATGCTAAGGAACGGGTTTCACAGATATTAGGATTGAAACAATTTTTGACTGTTGGATTAGTCTTGGGATTGTAGCAAGCAATACTAATCGTTCAATACTAACTTGGGATATCTCTGAATAAAAATAAAATCTTGACCGTTCGATTGAATCTGGGATTAAGTGAAATATTTGTGACTGTTGGATCATACTATATAAACCTAATATTTTACAAATTCTAACCCTAATTTTCATTTGCAGACTCTTCGTCTCTCTTAAGTCTCAACACGACTCTGTGACTCTGTCTCTTCTCGACTCTCAAAACCCTAGCCCTAACATCTGTCTTGCTATTTTGATTTTGTTTAAATAGTTACTGTTAATCGTTCCTTCGAATGATCTGTTGTTTTTGTCTAACATCTATGTTGATATTATATTTGATCAAATCTGTACTATTATTTGTTACTATTTTCTTCGATCTAGCTTATCTGAGGTTGAAGTTGAACAAACCAGATCTGTTCTGTGAGCCCCGTGTTTAGACCCCAAGGGTATATTTATAATTTTTCACATTTCTTATGCATGCATTTGCATCCCTCATGCATACTAATGGTTTGTTAGCATGGTTTTGGTGCTATATTTGAGATTTATGATGGCCTGAAAGATCTTAAGAGTGTAAACTCTGGGATCCCAATGATATTTTTCAGTTAAGGAAAGGATTTAAGAGGAAATGTTCAATTCATTCGAACGAATTCTTGGACCCAAATTCGTTCGAACGAAAGGCAGATCGTTCAGACAAAATTAGGAGGAATTCTTTGGAAAATTTTGATCCCAAATTCGTTCGATCGAATAGTGGTTCGTTCGATCGAATCGATAGTGTTGTTTAAATAAAAATTTGGGGAGCTCTTTGACTTCAAAAGTGCCATATTCATTCGATCGAAACCTAGTTTGTTCGATCGAAACCTAGTTCGTTCGATCGAATCCATATTCATTTGAACAAATCCCCTGATTCGTTCGATCAAATCGATGAGAAATGATAATTTTGTCCGTTTCTAGAAATTTCTTCTTACAAGAACTTATCATTTTGCCATTTTTCTATAAATAGGGGGACAGAGGCCAGATTTCACGTTTTCTTCTCTTCTTCTTCTTCTCCTCTCCCTCTCCCTCACGCATGATCCCTCTCTGCTCTCTCTACCTTTCACCCGATTTCTTGCAAAATTTTGGCTTCTTTTTGCCTACGAATCATATTCTACGTGTCTAACTGTCCGAGAGCATCAATTTGACGGTAGGCTTGTAGAAATCAAAAAGGGCATATAGGGTTTCCTACGAAGAATTTGGGATTTTTTGACTTTTGAGCAAAACCAAGAAAATCAACCATACCACTAGGTTCATAGCTTCATTTCTAACTCGTCTACATATTTTATTTCACATTCTATTACCTTAAATTCGTATGGATTTTACTGTTCATCCGAATAGATTTCGATAATTTTGATGTATGTTCTATGGTTTTTGTATGCTAATTAGAGTATAGGATAACTCAGCAAATCGTTAGGAAGTATAATTTAAAGAAAATGGGTAAACGTGAACAGTAAATAGAGTTATTATTTCAGCAAACACATGGGGTCCATAGGTCCAAATTATAAAATTAAATCGAATAATGCCAGTACAGCAGCAATGTGGGGTCTTAGCATTAATATTTAGGCGTTTATGTGAGTAACAAGGGATTTAGTTGATTTTATATATTTTTCAATTTTAGGAAAACTCGGACTATCATGCATATCATGCATACGCTTCGTCTTTCTCATATTAAAAATGTATATTGACATAGCTTGATATATGTGATTAGGCGACGGAGTGCGAGCTAGGAATTCGCATACCGATACAAGGAACGAGAAGAACTAGGGAGTGTATAGCCTCCCTAAGCTGTGAGTGAATATTTTAATATTTTTATTGATTTAAAATAACTTTGAATGTTCTTATGTGAACACTTATTATGTTTTTAAATAATCTTTATGTCTATTGCTTTTATTTTACACATACTTATTTGTATTTTAAGATATTCATGGGTATTTGATGAATATGCTTATACTTTGATGGTCAGAGGTCAGAATGAGTTATATTTGATGGATATGGTATTATATATAAATGTTTTTGATTTATTAATATCATGATGGATATTTGTGATATGTGGTTATCCGTATATATATTTTTGGTGATGATTGCCATGAGGGTTGGGATTGATTACTGTAGTTACAGGGGAGGTAGCTTAGGGTCAGCCTGATAGAGAGGTCGCCTAGATGAGTGGAGATTTCACAGGTAAGGGTGGTGTATAGGGATGTATTATTGTAGTAAAGTTGTGATTCGATCACCTATAAGTCTCATCGGGTTAGTCATAGATATCATCCCTTGGCTAATCCGTGACGAACGTTAGTGGTGGGCTTATTTTTATAAAACTGAACCATGCATGTTTTATTCTTTGCATTTAAAAATCTATTTTTATTAATAACATGATTTATTGCATATAAAACCCACTGACAGTCTCGGGATGCCCAGGACCAGGGTAATAACAAAGAAAGGCAACCAGTCCAATGATTTTTAATATATGATTTGAGATTTCAAAATAAAATAAAGGTTTATTTTTTTTATTGAATTACTTGTAACATATTTTTAATCTACTTTCTGTTTATTAATTTAACTTTTAATTGTTATATTTATTTTTAGTTCACTCACGGAGTATACTCTCGTATACTCACCCCCCTCATCCTTCAGTTTTAGGTTCACTTAGTTGATGGTTAGTAGTGGTGGTGATTCTTCTGGGATAGAGAAGTACAGGTATACTCCTGGAATCGACTCATTTAGAGAAGTCTAGTCCATTGGAACCATTTTATGAATTAGATCTGTATTTTTATTTATAAAATAGAAATGAATGTATAAACTGATTTGATATTACTTTTTTATTTGTCTGAAATCTGACACTTTTATGTTTTGATGATATGTTTGTGAAAATGATTTAAATTATCTCTTATAGAAGTGTTTGTGGTTTTCTTGAAATGATTTGAAGTTTGGGTGTTGGGTTGGATTTGTTTGGAAGTACTATGTAAAATATTTTTGAAAACAGGTTTTTAATAAGCCTTACAGGCTCACAGGGCATATTCTGGTAACAAAGTACACCTAGGGGGTCTGTGGCGGTTATCACGTGTGAGACCCACGGGTTGGGGCATAACAACTTTAGTGGTATTAGAGCTTTTGATTTTAAAATGATTTTAAAAACACCTAAACTTGATTTTCAAACTGTATTTTAAAATTCTGTGTATGATTTTATAGTTTTGAAAGTTTTCCAGTAGATTAGGTGAGTCGAAGAAGTATCACCACCATTTTAAATGTATATATTCATTACGTGTTCTTTTTGTAGTAATAATGTCTTTGAGACTAAGGCGAGGCTGTGGCAGGTCACGAAGAGAGGTGGTACATGGCGAAGAAGAGGTTACATCATATATGCCTCAGTCAGAACCCAAGGAGTAGCATGGGCCTCCTCCTTCTCAATATTAGTAATCGGGTATGGGAATGTCTCCGAATATGATTCCTAAGCAATGGGCTGCTTTTATAGCATATTGGAATGCTTATGCTACCGAAGCAATCGGATCAACCCCGAAGTTGTCTAAATTGATTAAACATGTGCGACAGTTGGAAAGTGTACCATTTGAGGGTACTACAGACGCTACAGTGGCTAAACGATGGTTTAGAAAACTGGAAAGTCATTTGAATGACATGGAGCTGGAGGACAGGTACAAGTTAAAGGTGGTTGTCAAGTTATTAGAGGGCAGTGCAGTGACTTGGTGGGCGAACATACAGGCCCGAGCCTCAATACAATTGACTTGGGATAATTTTGTATAATAATTTTGAGATTAGTACTTCAATCTATTCCATTGCATCCAGAAGAAGAAGAAATTTATTCGATTGAAATAGATTGGTAAAACAGTGACGGAATATGAGACCCAATTGAGAGAGCTGATGGAGTTTGTTCCAGAGTTTACAAATGAAAAGAGCCTGTGTGCTAAATTTGAAGAGGGTCTAAATTTCGAGATCCATGAGAGGATGTTATTGTCAAAGACTCAGGGGTATAAAGAGATAATACAAATGGTTCTTTGAGAAGAGAAGTTGGCAGGAGAGAGACGATCGAGGAGTCAGTTTTAGAAGAGGAAGGATTTAAGTATATAGGTTGGCTCTCCATCTAAGAAGAGCCATAGTAGCGGTTCATCTAGTGGTGCCTCTGCCATCAGTCCTGCCAGTGTTTCCTCATATTCTCCCCAGAGTCAGAGACCCTCGAGATTTAGGTCGTCAGCTCCTGAACAGACTCAGAGATCAAGACAGAGTCAAAGTATGAATAGATGTATAAATTATCGACGACATCATAGAGGCCCATGTCACCAACCGCCAGTGTGCTATCATTGTGGAGAGGTAGGGCACATCAGAATGTACTGTCCTGAGTTGGGTAAAGTTGAATGGGGTGGTCAGACAAGTCGACCTTACTCACATCACCAACAGCCACCAGTTGAGTAGCTTGTAATGTCTACTGGTAAAAGATCAGGCATGGACAATTCCTCAGCAGCATCCCGTGGTGCTCAGAGAACTCGAAATAAAGTTCAGACAAGGGTATTCGTTTTGAATCAGGAATAGGCGTAGGCTAACCTAGATGTGGTGATCGATATGGTTATAATTTTCAGCCAACCTGCATATGCATTGATAGATCCGGGTTCTAATAGATCATTGTTAATATTGCTTTAGCTTCTCATGCTAGTATGACATTGTCACCTTTAGACCAAGAGATTATAGTGCATACCCTACTAGGTAAGAAATTATTGACAAAGATAGTGTTTAGAGATTGTACGGTGATGGTGAATGGAGTAGAGCTTGTACCAGACTTGATTCCTTTGAGAATGGAAGATATTGATGCATTTTTGGGGATGGATTAGTTGTCCAGACATCGAGCGATAGTGGATTGCTTTTCTAAGCAAGTTGTGCTCAGAAGATCTGAGGAATCAGAGATAATCTTTACAAGTAAGCGAAATATTTTGTCTAACAGTGTAATTTGTGCTCTGGAGGCCCAGAGATTAATAAGGAAAGGGTGCCAAGGTTATTTGGCATATGTCGTTGATAGTACCGCTTCTGGGCATTCCATTGACCAAGTTTTTATGATGAGAGACTTTCTAGATGTATTTCCAGATGAATTATCAGGAATACTGTCAGAATGAGAATTTGATTTTAGCATCGATATAGTACCAGGTACTATACCAATCTTGATGCCGTCTTATCATATGGCACTAGCTGAGCTCAAGGAATTGAAGATACAGCTTCAAGAACTGGTTGATAAGGACTTTATTCGATCAAGTATGTCACCATGAGGTTCACCAGTGTTATTTATTAAAAAGAAGGATGAGACTCTGTGATTATGTATCAATTATCGACAATTGAATCAATTTACTATCCAGAATAAGTACCCATTACCCAAGACCGATGACTTATTTGATCAGTTGTAAGAGGCGAGTATATTCTCGAAGATTGACTTGAGATCAGGGTACTATCAATTGAGAATTAAGGAGAGCGATGTAGCTAAGACAGCCTTCCAAACACGCTATAGTCATTATAAGTTCCTTATAATGCTGTTTAGGTTAATTAATGACACACCTGCATTCATAGACATCATGAATCGAGTATTTCATCCTTATCTTGATAAATTTGTAATTATCTTCAATGATGATATATTAGTTTACTCGAGGACTAAGAAGGAGTATGCTCAGCATCTACAGATTGCGCTACAGATGCTAAGAGAGAGAAGATTGTATACGAAGTTTTGGAAATATGAGTTTTGGCTTCGAAAAATGGTATTCTTGGGACATGTAGTTTCAAGAGAAGGAATCTTTGTGGATCCTCGCAAAGTTAAAGCTATTAAGTTATTATACAATGGGAATGACCCAAGAATGTTACAGGGATTAGAAGTTTCTTGGGATTGGCAGGATACTACAAAAAGTTTGTTGAAGGTTTTCTTTGATAGCTACCCCATTGACTCATTTAACGAGGAAGGATGTTAAATTTGATTGGGATGAGAAATGTGAGCAGAGTTTTCAGGAGTTGAAGAGTCATCTAACCTCAGCTCCTGTGTTGACACTACCTATTCCTAGAGAGGGATACGTAATATTCCGTGATACCTCCAGGCAAGGACTAGGTTGTGTTTTAATGCAGAATGGGAAGGTAATTACTTATGCTTCTAGACATCTCAAGAAGCATGAGGAGAATTACCCGACCCATAATTTAAAGTTGGCTGCAGAAGTCTTTACCTTGACGATTTGGAGACATTATTTGTATGGAGAGAGATCTTCATAGACCACCAGAGTCTAAAATATTTGTTCACTCAGAAGGATCTGAACCTGAGACAGAGAAGATGGCTTGAGCTGATTAAGGATTATAATCTAGTGATTGATTATCATCTAGGAAAAGCTAATATGGTGGCAGATGCATTAAGTAGAAAATCTTCAGTAATATTGGCATATGTTCGGTCAACATACCTTCCATTGTTATTGGAATTGAAAAGTCTACGAGTGACATTAGAGTGCGGTCAAGATGGTTCGATGTTAGCCAATTTTATTGTGAGATCGACTTTACAAGATTAGATAAAAGAAAGGCAGATGCAAGATCCAAAGTTACTGAAAGCTTGCCAGAGAATTATGAATGGTAATGTTAGAGATTTCTACCTTTCTCATGATAGTGTTTTAACATTGAAAGGTAGGGTATGTGTACCCACAGATGATGACCTGAGAAATGCCATCCTAGAAGAGCTCACTGTTCAGTTTTTTCATTCATCCTGGTAGCAAGAAGATATATAGAACTATCAAAGAGAGCTATTGATGGTCTGGAATGAAGGAAGACATTGCAGAATTTGTTGCCAAGTGTATGACCTGTCAGCAAGTTAAAGCTAAACATCATAAGCCAGCAAGAACACTTCAACCGTTACCCATACTAGAGTAAAAATGAGAACATATCACCATAGACTTTTTAGTAAGACTACCACGTACTCAAGCTAGATATAGTGCAATATGGGTGGTTATGGACCGGTTGACTAAGTCTAGACATTTTTTACCCATCAGAACTAAGTATCCAGTTGATAAGCTAGCAAGATTATATATGACAGAAGTTATAAGGTTGCATGGTGTACCTGTGATAATTGTGTCAGATCGAGATCTCCATTTTACATCTCTCGATTCTGGTCTAGTCTTTAGAAAGCTATGGGTACAAGGTTGAATTTTAGCTCAGCTTTCCACCCTCAAATAGATGAGCAGTCAGAAAGAACCATCCAGATATTAGAAGATATGCTGAGAGGGTGTGTTATTGAGTTTCAAGGAAGTTGGGATCGATACTTGCCTTTAGCTGAGTTTGTCTACAATAACAGTTATCAATCCAGTATAGAAATGGGACTATACGAGGCATTGTATAGAAGAAAGTGTAGAACACCTCTATATTGGGATGAAGTGGGCGAGAGAAAGCTAGACAATATTGAGTTAATCGAAGCCACCACTGAGAAAGTGAAGATTATCCGAGATAGATTGAAGACAGTATAGGATAGACAAAAATCATACTAAGATAATAGAAAAAGGGATTTATAATTTGATGTAGGTGAGCAAGTGTTTCTAAAAGTTTCACCCTAGAAAGGAGTGATTAGATTCTGGAATAGAGGAAAGCTTCATTCAAGATTTATTGGGCTCTTCAGAATCATCGAGAGAATTGGTCCAGTGGCTTACAGGTTGGAGCTACTGTCAGAGATGCAGAAGATACATGATATTTTTCATGTATCCATGTTGAAGAAGTATGTACCCGATCCTTCTCATGTTATTGGTGTGTCTCCTGTCGATTTGAGAGAAGATTTGAAGTGTGAAGTTCAGTCAATTGCTATCCTAGATTGTCAGGAGCAGATTTTAAGGAGTAAAGTCATCCCTATGGTAAAAGTTCTGTGGAGGAGTATTACGATTGAGGAGATGACTTGGGAGCCCGCTTCAGATGCAACGTCAATACCCCTATCTCTTTCAATACTAAGGTACATTGAATTTTGGGAACAAAATTCTTTTGAAGAGGGGTAAATCTGTGAGCCCCGTATCTGTAATTCAAAGATATAAAAGTAATTTTACTTTTTTACTGCACATGTATTTGCCTCTATCTCATACACCGTTAACATGTCATCATGATTTCATATTTATCTTGGGGATTTGAGTTTGTTAAGGTAGAGTTTTGGGGTCGTAAACGCAGGGACCTCAATATAATTAAAAGTATGTTTTATTTTGAGTGGGACTCCAACAATATTTTTCAAATTTGGGGAGTATTCAAGTGAGATTTTCAATTTTGACGGGTTTGGTCGATCAAATAAGGTGATTCATTCGATCGATATTTTTAGGACTCCTTGAAAAATTTGTGACTTTAGATTTGTTTGAATGAATGGGGGATTCGTTTGAATGAATGAGGTTTCGTTCGATCGAATGGGAGATTCATTCGATCAAAGTGTTGATTTGTTCAATCGAATATGAATTCATTCGACTGATAATTTGGAAGCTCTCTGACTTCTATAGACGTCGAAGGATTCATTTAAATGAACTGTGATTCATTCAATCGAAGGGGGTGAATCGTTCGAACGAACTCTAATTCATTCGACTGAATCGTCGCGAAATGATCGAAATTACCCTCTTCTAGAAGCTCCTACTTAAGAAAACTTAAGAGCAAAACGATAATTTTGTTCTTTTTCTATAAATAGGGGGTCCAAGCTTAGATTTCTCACTTTTTTTTTCTTTTTTTCTCTTTTCCCCCTCACGTATGTTCTCTCCTTGCTCTCTCTACCTCTCACCCGATTTCTTGTCACATTTTTGTTTTTTCTTCTCCTGTCGACAGTATTCGTCGTGTCTAACTACCTGAGAGCGTCGATTGGATGATAGAAATACAAAGAACAAAAAGAGGAGTTAGGGTTTCGGGGAGAAAAATTAGGGTTTTTTGACTTTTGAGCGAAATCAAGAAAAATCGACCATACCACGAGGTTTGTAGCTACATTTCAAACTTATCTGTGTATTTTGTTTCTCATTTTATGAAGTTTAATTCGTAGGGGTTTTACTATTTATTTATAGAATTTTTGGTTAGTTTATTCACTTACATTTAGATTGTTCACGTTATTTGGGTTGTAGTGAAGTTGAGGAAGTCGTAGAAAGTTAGAAATATAGTTTCTGAGAAAATGGGTAAATGTGAACAATAATCAGAGTTACTGTTTTGGTGGACGTGTAGGGTTCGCAGGTCCAAATAGCAAAATTGAGCCAAATTACACTTGTATAGCCGTAATGTGGGTTCGTGGTAGAAAAGGTTGGGTAAATAGACGTATAACAGGAGTTTTAACCAATTTTCCGTATTAACCGACTTTAGGATAAATCGGAATTAGCATGCATTGCATGCCATTCGAGTCACATACGTATTTTAGAATGTATATTGATATATATATTTGGATGCTTATGTTTAAGTGATGATACGCAAGCCGGTATCCATATAACACACCGAAGAACGAGAAGAACTAGGGAGTGTATACCCTCTCTGAGTAGTGAGTGGACTATTTATATGTTTGGTTACTTTTTTTTGTATGTGAAATATGTATATATTCTATATGTATAATGGTCGTGGGCCACTTTTCGATATTTTATACTTTGATGATGACTTTATGATGTTGATACAGTCGATGAGCCGGATTTTATATTTGTTTTATGTTGATGATACGGTCAGTGAACCAGATTTTTATACTTGATGAGATGACAGACATGAGTGCCGGGATATTATTAATATTGATGATCGTGTGAGCCGATTTTATTTATATTTTGGTGATGATGGCCATGAGGGCCTGTTGTGCATAGTAGCTACTAGTTGTAGCCTAATGTCGACTTGAGAAGATAGAGATCGCCTAGGTGAGTGTGAAGATTCCACAGGTGGGGGAGTCGTATGGTGTTTATTATTATTATAAGTGGATGGACTGATCATCTATGAGTCTCAGATTGGATTAGCACGATATCACCACGTGACTAATCTGAGGCGAACATTAGTGGTGGACATGTTTCCTGAAAAACCCAACATGTTTTATTTCTTGCATTTAAATCTATTTTTATAAACAGTATATTTTAATTGCATATAAAATTCACTGACGGTCTCGGGACACCCACAGTCAGGGTAGTTGCCGAGAATGGGAGCCAGCCCAATGATTTGTAACTTGTGTTTTGATATTTTTTGACTAAAAAGAACTTCTTGAATTTAATTGTTTTATACTATGTTTGAGGTAAGTTTTTCTACCTATGGGTTAAACAGCATGTGATATATACATATATGTATTTTTAGTTTGCTCACTGAGTATATTCCCGTATACTCACCCGCCCTCACTCTCCAGTTACAGGTTAGGTAGTCGACAGGTGTGTGGTGGTGGTGGTGGTGACTCTGCCAGACTTGGGGGTCAGCAGGTATAAAATCAGAATCAACTCGCTTAGATTTGCATTAGTCCACTGATTTGTATTTTTTTAAAAATGTATTAAATTTTCATTCCTTTATGAATTGTAAACATATTTTGGTTTTATCGTGAATGGATTAACCCTATGATTTTTTGATTTGAGAAATATTTTATGTGATGGATTGGTATGTATTTTGAAGTGTTATGGATTGTTTGAAATGATTTGAAGTTTGTGTGGTTGGATGGATTTCTTTTGGGAGTGTGGTATAAGAATAATTTTTAAAAGAGATTTTGTAAATGTCTTACAGGCTGACAGGGTGTACTCTGTGTTATTGGATACATCTTCGAAGTCTGTGGTGATTGTTACGTGTGGGATCCACGGATTGGGGTGTGACACCTATAGTCTACACTAACTATCCAACTAACCCGTTAAAGACGTTAAGTCCAATTTACTTTAAATGATTACATAATTGAGTTCACTTATTCAGTGACTATACTATTAGTATATTTTAATAAAATTACAATAATAATTAATATAGGCCCACAAAGATCCAACATTTCTCCATTTGGATTACATTAATTAGTTTTTTGAAAACAAATAATTTTATTTACTTGAAAAATACTCTCGGGCTAATTAAGAAAGAAAGCATTTTATATGGTTATGTTAAAAAATAATAGTCATAAGTTTAGCGTCTTGAAACAATCCAATCTAATTTAATATTTAATATTAGACTATGGCAATTAATGGATCATTTATTGACACACAATCAATCCAAAATCACGATTATTATCAATTAAATTGATATAGATCTTGGGACTAGTAATGTAATAAGGTATGATATCTTGATGTGATCATAAATATCATCATAATCTTATCGGTTTTCTTTATAGTTTTTTATCCTTATACTTTAATAATAAAATAAGAAAACTAATTGACTCCAACAAGTCTTATATGTCCATAACCACTATGAAATTAATGAACATATTCAATTCAACCTTAACAACCCATATCTTTGATTACCATTTCTTTATTCTCGAGACTTTACATGATATTAATAAGCATGTTAAATGTAATTGTTATATTGCATAACAAACTTGAATGATGATCATAAAAAATAATAACACAATAAATAACCTTAATGCACATTTACTCATAAATATTCGAAAACACACACACACAC
>JAVXUL010023604.1:0-11759 GCA_035590515.1 Trichilia minutiflora
GATGAAAATTTCAAAGAGTTTTGGTCCAGACTTTGTTAGTTATCTAATAGAAGCAGAACCACAAACATATAAAGAAGCTATGTCTTTACCAAAAGCTCCTTTATGAAAGGAATCTATTAATAGTAAAGTAGAATCCATTTTTGTAAAATAATAGTTGGGAATTGGTTAATTTACCTCCAAGAAATAAACCAATTGGTTATAAATGGATTTTTAAGAGAAAACTTAAAGCCGATGGATCAATTGATAAATACAAAGCACGATTAGTTGTTAAGGATATAGGTAAAAGGAAGGATTGGACTTTTTTGACACTTATTCTCCAGTTTCTAGAATAACATCTATAAGGGTATTATTGTAATTGCCACATTATATAAAATGAAAATACATTAAATGGATGTAAAGACGATATTTTTAAATGGGAACTTGATGAAGAAACTTATATGGAACAACCAAAGGGATTTATGGTCAAAGGTCAAGAAAACAAAGTTTGTAAACTTTTTAAGTCATTATATAGACTTAAACAAGAACTAAAACAGTGGTATGAAAAATTTAATCATACAATGTTAACACAAGGATTTAAAATTAATGAATGCCATAAATGAATGTCTATAATTGGGACAAGTAAGGATGCGATAAATTCCACCAAAAAAATGATGAGTTCAAAATTTGACATGAAAGATTTAGATCTTGCTAATGTCATTTTAAGAATTTAAATCAAGAGGTATGATGAGGGTTATATTCTTACATAATCATATTATATTAAAAAAATATTGACAAGATTTAATCAATCTGATTGTAAACCAGCTGTGACTCCTTTTGATGCAAATTATCAATTAAAGAAAAATAACAGAGATGTATTTTTTTAATTAGAATATTCACAAATAATAAGGAGCCTTATATATTTGATAAATTCTATTAGACTAGATCTGGCATACTCAGTTAGTAGGCTTAGTGGATATACACACAATCTTGGACGTGATCATTGGACAACATTAATTAAAGTGTTAAGGTATTAAAATATACTTTAAATTATGGATTGGTGTATAAGTTATATCCACTAGTAGTAGAAGGTTATAATGATACAAATTAGATTTCTGACAATATGAAAACCAAATCAACAAGAAGATATATATATTTATATTAAATAGAGTTGCAATTTCATGAAAATCCTTTAAACAGACCTGTATAGCACGATTTACCATAGAATCAGAATTTATAATGTTATACAAAACTGCAGAAGAAGTAGAATGGTTAAAAAATTTCTTAAAGGATATTCCAGTCTGGCTTAAACTTATTACAACAATTTGTATATACTATGATAATATGGCAGCTCAAGCAAGGGCAAAAAATAGTGTATATAATGATAAATCAAGGCATATAAGGCGCAGACATAATATAATAAAACAGTTGCTCTCAAATGAAGTAATATCCATTCAATATGTGAGATCAAAGGATAATATTACAAATCCTTTGACAAAAGGTCTACCAAGATATTTTACACATATTTTAAATACTGCACTTTACTAAGTAGATCTGATATGGGTCAACATATATGGGTATAATATTTCTATTGTGTTACTAAGTAGATCCGATATGAACTCACTAGGGATAAGTTCAAGTCAAAAGCACTTTTCTAACATATCACATATTGAATTTTTTAAAGACAGTTGTTCAAATTTTTTTTTTTTTTGTAACCTTGAATTTTTCAATTCAAATATGAGGTATTGTTGGTGTGTATGTGTTTGAATAGTAAAATCCAAAGTCGCAAAGAGATAAGAAGAAACCATCCTTACTTTGACAGTCCAATATTTTAAGAATATGATTTTTTTTAATTAATTATTATTTAAAATTCAATGTTTATATTTTTGTAGAAACATTGTATTTTTCCAGAAATATTGTAACTTTATATATTTAAATCAAAAGTTATAATTTTTACTAGAAAATTATAACTCTACCAAGAGTTATATTTATTGATTAATTTATTTATAAATACAAAGAAAAAAGTATTAAAAAAGATATATACAATAATTTTTTTTTATAATCTGTCTACTAAAACCATTCTGAACTTTTCCTGACTTCTAAATTGTATTTGCTTCAATTTAGAAGATTTGATAGTTAAATCTTAGGAGACATCCTCCGTTGTTTTTCAAACAATCCAGGAAGGGAAAAAATACTATCTTAGGACATTGCACTTATTGCAAGCTTCTATCATTAATTCTTTCTAACATTGGAAACAACAAGAAAGTCATCACGTCATTGCCAATGGTGGATCGCCAAAAGAATTTGGTGATTACTAAAATACATCATTTTTAAAATCATGTTTAGCAAGGATATTGTTCTTTGCAATATGTTGTAGCCAAAACACTGTTGTCACCATATATATCTATAGCGATGATGTTTTTCTATTGTTTGAAATTGAGATGTTGTCATTTAGATATTTTTAGTAAAAATAAGTAACATTGCTAAAGTTACTTTGATGTTGTTGCTAATAACCTTTAGCTTTTGGTAACAACATCTATTGTCGTTGCCAAAAGCATAATAAAATTAAAAAAAAACTAAATATTTACTAATAGTATATTTTTATTGTATATTTAATTAATAAAATTTTATATATTTTTAAAATAAATTATTTTTCATATAATATTTAATAATTATTAAAATATATTAAATTGATCCCATAGTTTTTTATTTCACATTTGACTAATCCACAAAAACGCATCTCAAGAGTAAAAAAGATATTATCTTAAGACTTCTTACTCAATCTATTTTTAATGAATTAAATCTTCTTTTTTTTTTATTATTTGAAACTATTTCCAGTGAACAATATTGCTTGTTATGGGCCATCGTGCAAAGCTAAGTTTTAACTTTATTTTTTAAAGAAAAAGAAAATAATTTGGCTTAGTAATTTCTTCAATATATATCTGATCATTGAGAGTTATACAAACTTTTTCAAATTCTTTTAAATACAAGTAAGCACTTTAAGACTCTAAGCCATGGAAATTAGAAAGTAAAGAAATCATATTTGGCCTAAATCTAATTTTAAAATTTTGAGGAGATTGTAAGTATTCATGCATGGTTTTTAATGGTAGGCTTTCAATTTCTTTGTAAATACTTTGATTTTCAACCATGATGCCTGAAGTATATGATAATGAGGATGAATAAAATAAATTGCCAAATAATGTGTGAGAATTATCTTTCAACAAATATCTAGAATGTAGATCACGATATCAATTGAGTATAAACAAAATTAAATACATAATAATTATAAATTAACAAAAAAAAAAATATCAGCACAGTAATATTTACAAAAGAGGGTGGAAAGGATTCCCCATAACATATACAAATTAAATTACAATAATATAAAACAAATGAAGACCAAGTCACCCCCATAAATAACAAGAAATTAAATGGATACCAAGTCACCCACTTAAATAACAAAAAATTAAATTAAGTGCATAAAGCAAATAATAAATAAGGACTAAAATCACCCATTTAAATTGACATAATAAGAAAATAAATAAAAAGAAAGTAAGTAGAAGTACAAGGCTTAGCTTTCTATAAAAAAATAAATAACAAGAAATTAAAGTACAAGAATTTAAATAAAGCAAAGTAAATAACTAAAAATACAGCACTAAATTAAATAATCATAAAATAAAGCAAAGTAAACTATTTAAAAGGCTTAGACTTCCATAAAAAACTAACAAGATATTAAATTAAGAAAGTAAATATAAGTAAGAGGCTTAACTTTCCATAAAAACAAATAACATGAAATTAAATTTCAAGAAAGTAAATAAAAGTAGGAGGCTTAGCCTTCCATCAAAATCAATTTTATCTGAGGTAATTATACTCTCTAGTGATGACTTAAGGTATTTTTAATGATGAACAAATATTTTTTATTATGTTATTAATTGTATTAATTTAGAATTGAATTTGTGCTTGAATTGATAAATGAAATTATGTGTTGAATTGTTGAACTTGTGTGTTGATTGAAATTAAATAGAATTGAATTGAGTACCTAATGTTAAAATTCATTGAGCACTATTGCACTTATGGTAAAAAAGATGAGAAAGTTAAAGTGTAAGATTAATGGATTAATGCACGAATTTAAAAGATCAATGCATATGAAGAAAAGATGGTGCTCCTCAAAGAAATATAAAAGTATTGATACATGCATTTAAAGTATCGATACTTGCTAATAAAGTGAAGAAAAGATGACATTCAGGAGATGAGGATCGATATATATATTGATACCCATTCATAAAGTATTGATATATTGAGACGTGATAAAGAATAGAAGATGAAAGAGACCTTTAGGATCGACACCTAAAAAAGAAAAGATCGATACTCAGTTTAAGGAAAACAAAGTTTCAATACCGGGACCTTGAGCATCGACACATAGAGC
The DNA here is from genome assembly GCA_035590515.1 of Trichilia minutiflora. Lineage (NCBI taxonomy): Eukaryota > Viridiplantae > Streptophyta > Magnoliopsida > Sapindales > Meliaceae > Trichilia > Trichilia minutiflora. The sequence continues at coordinate 4,400 of JAVXUL010023604.1, forward strand.
CTAGAAAATTTCAAAAAGATGATACGTAAGGAAAGGCTGATACTCAAGCTCAGAAGATTGATATGAAGGGTCAATACAAGCAAAAATATCGATACATGTTTGCCAAGTATCGATACATTCTATAGTTTTCAAACTATAATGACTAGTTCAAAACATTTATTGTGCATATTAACAGCGAACTAGAGAATTATTAGAGCTATAAATTTAGAGATATAAAAGCTTTGATCATTAGATAAAGAAGTAGGACAAGCTAAGCAATCAAAAGTGAATCAATTTACTTCAAGCCAATCTCTAAAATTCTCTAGAATTATCTAAGCTTATCTTTTTATTATTTTAGAGAGAGAAAATTTATTATTAACATTCGTTGTACACCTGCTCTATTTTAGAGAGTTTTTATTTTTCAATCTTTATTGATTTAAACTCTTGGGTTCCTCTTCACCCGATAAAACAAAGAAATTATATTAGGTTCCTCTTCACTAGTAGAAAAGTAAAATTGGTACTATGGTTACACTTTACCGTCAAAGAAGGAGATTGTAAGTGGGTTAGTAGAAACTCAATATGGAATTAAAAGCCAAGAATAGTGGACATAGGCAAATTTTCAAACCATTGTAAATCCTATTTGGCATTCTCTTACTCTCTCCTCTGTTAATTTGCTTTACATTTTTTGTTTTCTTTCAAATTAATTGTATTGTATTACTGATGTTTTGGCATTCATTTCATTAAACATATATATTAATTATTTTACATTCAAATTAGTTTTTAAAATTACATTAAACCCAATTTACCCTCTCTTTGATATCATTATCTGGGCCAATAAGTGGTATCAGAGCCTAACTCAGAATATTTAGGATTAAAAATATTTTACCAGTAAATCAATCATAGAATTTAATACCATTCCATCTCAAGTAAATACAAATCACCTTTTTTTGATGGCACATATTATGCCTACTAAAAAAGAGAATGCTAATTTACTTGACCGTATTAGATTTTGATATCTTGACTATATTAGAAGATGGGTACACTTTATCCATCATTGTAGATGAATTGACCAAGGAAAGAAAACGAAAACCTAAATAAGGTTGGACCATAGAATAAAAAAACCAATTTCAATTGAATGGTAAAGCTATGAATGTGTTTTATTGTGCCTTAGATAGTTTTGAGTATAATAGAATTTTAGGCTATGATATAGTTAAAGCCATATGGGACAAGTTGAAAATTATATATGAGGTACTAGTAGAGTCAAGGACTCTAAAATTAGCATTTTAGTGCATGATTACGAACTTTCAAAACAAAACCACATAAAAGCATTAAGCACATACTCACTAGATTCACAAATGTCATTAATGTTTTAAAAGCTCTAGGTAGAACATATTCAAATTCTGATATTGTAACCAAAATTTTGAGGAGTCTACTTTGGTCTTGGAAGGCTAAAGTGATGAAATCTGAGAAGCTAAAGACTTAAGCACACTACTATTGAAAGAGTTGTTAGGTCACTCATGACGTATAAGTTGGAGGCAACTTCAAACGAAGATGAAGATAGGAATAGAGGAAGAAAGAACATAACCTTAAAGAGCAAGTAAGATGATGATAATGATGAAAGTAAAGAAACAACCGATGAAGATGAATTCCTATTGATGGCTAGAATGATGAAGAAATTTTTTAACAAAGACAAAATAAAGAGAAGAAATTAGAGAAGAAGATATTTCCAGTGAGATGATAAGATTAAGAAGTATAAAAAAATAAACAAAAGAAAAAAGAAAAAGAAAAGGAAGTTATCTGCTATAAGTGCAAAAAGCTAATATTCACATGTCCTAAATATCTTAGAAGAAAATACAAGAAAGATAGCAAAAAGAAGAAAGTAATAAAAGTAATGTGGGAATACTCATCAAACAAGAAAAGCTTTTTATCATTTGATAATGAGCAAACAAGTTTCTGCCTAATGAAAAAACATGATGATAAGGTAAATTCTCTTACACATTACTCATTTTATTATGATAGGTACTTAAGTAGTAATGATAAGATGAAAATTAAGGAAATAAATAATCTGTATGATGAGACGAAAAATGATTTTGAGAAATTATATGACAAGCATAAGGACATTAGAAAGAAAATTCATGGTTTATTAAAGAAAATGAGTTATTGAAATCAAGAGTTAGTGAATTAGAAGTGAAAAATTCTTATAATTATATTAAAGAATTGAATGTGCTAAAGAATGGGAACAATGCCTTAAATGATAGAGTAAAAGACCTCTATGGCTTTCTTGCTAAATTCATTTGGGGTAGAGAAGCATTAGATAAGTTATTAACAAGTCAACAAATGGTAATTGATAAGGCCGGGATAGGCTATGGGCTAAGAACAAAATAGAAGCTATTTGAAATATTTTGTTATATCTTCTAGATAAATATGTCCTTTTATCATATGGCACGATTATTTTAGAAAAGGACATTATAACAACATATGTTCTATTAAGAAAAACACCTATAAATGTTCAAAGCTAATTTGGGTTCCTAAAGGTACTTTTGTAAAACCAAATGTGTTTGCTAAAATGGTATGGGTTCCAAAGCCTAAGGTTAACTTTTATGAACCTAAAGTTAAATGGGTACCAAAATAAACATTCTTTATTTTATAGGAACCACATATTACGAGCATCAAGAATAATAAGAAATGATTTCTTGATAGTAGATGCTCAAGGCACATGATAAAAGATAAGTGGTTGTTCTTGTACCAAGAAAAAAATGAATAGAAAAGATGTGATCTTTAGTGACAACAGTCACAAAAAAGTGAGAGGCATTAGCACAATCGAGGTAAATGATGTATGGATTAATGATGTGCTTTACGTTGAAAGATTGAAATAAAACTTGCTTAGTATTAGCCAATTATGTGATAATGGTTATAAAGTAGTCTTTTATAAAGATTTAAGTAATGTTGTTGATGTTAATAGTAGGAAAAGATTTTATGCCCATAGAGTAACAGATATTTGTGTGATTGAATTTGGTAGATTAGAATAATTGAATCCTATTTATTTGCAAGTGACGTGTGATGATTTTTGTTTATGCATAGAAGGTTAGGTTATTATAACATGGACCTCATTAGTAAACTATCTAGGTATGGCTTATTAAATGATCTCTCTAATATTAAGTTTACTAAGAGTAAGATATGTGAACCTCGCCAATTAGAAAAGCAAATTAGAAGCTCCTTTAAATCCAAGAATGTTATGCCTATAGCAAAACCTTTAGAGCTTATTCACATGAATTTGTCTGGACCAATAGAGTAGCTTCACTTAGTGGAAAGCATTATCCATATGTTTTAGTTTAGGACTACTGAAGATTTATTTGGGTAATCTTTCTAGAAAGTAAGAGTAATATCTTTGAGACCTTTAAGAAAATTTCTAGAAGAATCCAAAATAAAATTGGGCATAGACTTGTAAAGATTAGGGGTGATGAAGGTAAAGAGTTTGTGAATAGGGAGTTTAAGTCTTTTTATTATGAGAATGGATATTCTTATAATTTTTTTACTTTTAGAACTCTACAGAAAAATGGCATAGTTGAAAGAAAGAATAAACATTACAAGAGATTAGTAGAATCAAGCTTAGTGACTATGACCTTTTTCAATACCTTTGGGTTGAATTAACTAATATGGCTTGCTATATTATGAATAGGATTCTAATTAGGAAAATCCTAAGAAAGAACCTTTATGTGCTTATCTTTCAAAGGAATCCTAAGATTAAGTACTTTTGAGTTTTTAGGTGTAGTTGTTATATCTTTAACACTAAAGACAACTTTAAGATATTTAAGTTAAAGTCTGATCAAAGAATTTTCTTTAGTTATTTCTCTAAGAGCAAAACATATAAAATCTACAACAGGAGAATTTAAGTAGTTAAGGAGGTTCATGTGACTTTCGATGAGTTCAATTCTGATTTAGCTAAGTTGATTACATAAGAGAAGGCTAAAAAAAAATTAAGGTCATAGAGAAATTAAATAACTTGAGGTTAGAAGATGACTCTAAGGATAAGGGTAACAAAATAATTGTAAAAGTAGAAGAACCCATTAAGGAACTTCTAAATGTTTGGAAGTATACCTCTAACCATGTAAGAGAGTGGATCATTGGAGATCCCTTTTAAAGAGGTAGGACTAGGAGGGCCACTCAAAAGATTCATCTAACTCTAGATGAGATTTAAAATCTATCATTTGTAACTTAAATAGAGCCTAGTCAAGTTGAGAAAGCCTTAGAAGATGAGGAATGGGTGATAGCTATGTAATAAAAATTAAATCAATTGCAAAAAAATGAGGTATAGACCTTATTTCTTAGATTTAGTGACCATCCAACTATAAACACTATATGGGTGTTTAGAAATAAGTTAGATGATAATGAAAACATCACTAGAAATAAGTTTAGATTAGTAGCTCAAGGTTATAGCCAAGAGGAAGGGATAAACTATAATGAGATGTATGTACCTGTGGCTAGACTAGAAGCTATACGAGTTTTTTTTAGCTTTTGCATACTTTAAAAATTTTAAACTTTATCAAATATATGTCAAGAATACATTTTTAAATGGTTTTCTAAATGATAAAATTTATATAAAACAACCTCTAGGGTTTGAATATCATAAATTTCTAATTATGGCTTTCAAACTCATTAAAGATTTATATGGTGTAAAATAAACTCTTAGAGCTTAGTATGAAGGTTAAGTGTATTTTTATTAAATAATAATTTTAAAAAGGGGAGAGTTGATACTACTTTATTTATTAAAAAAAAGATGATGATATTTTATTAGTTCAAATTTATGTTGATAATATCATTTTTAGTAGCACAAACGACTTCATGTTTGTTGAATTTTCAAACCTTATAAAAAGTAAATTTCAAATGAGCATGATGAAAGAATTAAATTTTATTTTGGGATTACAAATAAAGTAGACAATTGATAGAATTTACATCTCCTAAACTAATTGTGTCAAAGAAATCTTGGGAAAATTTGAGCTCTTAGAAGGAAAGCAAGTGTATACACCTATGAGTACATCCTCTTTTTTAGATAAGGATGAAATAATAAAGAGTGTTGATTGAAGGTTATATAGAGGGATGATAGGTTCTTGCTTTACTTCATTACCTTTAGACCAAACATCTTTTATAGCATATGTCTGTGTACGATATTTCAGTTAAATATAAAAGAATCACACTTAGTAACCATAAAGCGTATATTTAAATACATTAGAGGTACACCTAATTTAGGATTTTTCTATCCTAAAGATGGTGAATTCAATTTAAAAGGCTAATCGAATGCCAATTATGGTAGTTGTAAAGTTGATAAAAAAAGTGCAAGTGGTACATGTTACTTTTTAGGAAACGCATTGGTGACTTGGTTTAGTAAGAAATAAAGCACGATTGCTTTGTTAACAATTGAGGCTGAATATATGTTTGTTCGTAGTTGTTATCCATAAATCCTATGGACCAAACAATAATTGCTAGATTATAACTTAAAGGTTAGCAAGATTCTTATCATATATAATAAAACAAGTGTCATAAATCTGACTAAGAACAGAACCAAGCATATAGAAATTAGTTATCACTACATTAAATATCATGTTAATAAAGGGGATGTATGCATTGGAGTTCTAGATAAAGATACCCAAGAGGGGGAGTGAATAGGGTGAAATGCAAAATTTTAAACTAAATAAAAATTTTAAACTAATTGATGCAATGATAGAAACTAATTTTAAGGATACAAATAAAGAGCAGACACTAAATATAGATAGAAAGAGAATAACACATTTGATTTTATAGTGGTTTAACTAACAAGCTTATGATAAAAGTGAAATCGATTTCTATTACAAGTCCAAACTCGGTGCTATGACCATTATATAGACATGCAAAAAGCTATCCAAGGATTTTTAGCCATTTATATGGAAACTTTAAAAATATTTATGTAAACAAAAGGGTATTCATATACCTCTTTATTCGATATCCGGAAAGCTAAGCCGTCTCCAATTGTCTCTAGGCGTATCCACATGCTAGTTCATTGACGATGATTCCAATTATGTTTTGGAAGATATGAGTAAGTCAATAAACTTATTTAAATTTTCTACTTTTAAAAATTTTTTCTTATTCAAATGTAAGGGAAGAAAATTCTTTTTCTCTCTTTTTCTTTCTTTTCTTCTCATGAATTTTGCTCAACGCAAAACTCCTTAATCACCATTTCAAAAATGGCATTCCAATAAGAATAAGAAGAAGAAAACTATTCCCCTCCCTCATTTCTCTCTCTCGTCTCTCATCCTTATCTCTTATCTCTTTCTTTTTATTAGAGGACAAGTGTCAAGTAATCATGATGGATTTTAAAAATCTATACAATATCAATTAATCCATATTAATAAATATTATAACTTATTAATCCAATTAATATATATAAAAGAGAGAGAGAGAGAGAGAGATAAATAATTATTATTACAAATAATAATAATTTAGATAACAAATGTTTGACTAAATATTGTAACAGATATTATATATATATGATTAAAAAAGTAATTAATCATTAATAAATAAACAAATTTATTTATTAATATATATATGTACTAAAATATCTTTTCGAGTCTCCCAATTATTTGTAAATCAAATTTACGTTATTCTTTAAAATTATCAGAATATTTTTCGAACTTATAGGTGTTAGTGCGTCATTGTTGAAAAAATTTATTCTTTACATTAAAGAACTAAATTTCATTTTATTAACATGAAATTGTCTATTACCAGTTTATCAGTTATTATGTGCGACCAGTTGGATTCATCATAAACTAGACATGAGCTGATACGAACCCTTTTGTATCATTACGGTATAACTTATTATAATCGAAGTTCTCAATTACCATGAGTAACCTCTAGTAAGATATCATGACCCTTAGAACACAGAGAATATAAATCCGGATAAACTCATATAGTCATACTTACATATAATAAAATCTCTCTACTGCTAACTCCTAATTGAGTGCAGGCCATAAAATTGTCAAACTCCTACTCAATCATAGGATTAGAAAATCAATTATATACGGGATCCGTATATATGAAAATGTACTTTTAGAAATTGTGTACTCTAACAAGAGATTTTAATCCCCGTTTATGACATTTTTATCCAGGATCTCAAGCTCAAATATTTGAGTCAGTAGATTCTATCTTGATCATCACATGTTCCCATACAATAAGAACACATTACCATCAAGCTTCTTTCACTAGACGTGACTCGTAGAATATACACAAGTAAATGATGTGCCTCACTGCAGATAGTAGCTATGATGTCTCAGGTCAAAGGACTAGTGGTACACTAATATGGTTTTGTGATGAATTATTAACTATGGATAATCGCTCATGCGATTCATCA
>JAVXUL010023625.1:0-11757 GCA_035590515.1 Trichilia minutiflora
CTATAAGAGGGTATTCCAATCATTTCAAGAGGACTAGGAGCCTTTGGATATAAATGAGCAAACTACAAGCTCCGCCCAAAATCATCAAAGAACAAGGGGATGGAACGCTGTTATCCCTTTGCGAGCTTATTTAACATTTGGGCTGGCTTGTGTTGTTGGCCTGGGTTTTCACTGGGACAATCTTTCTAGTCTGTCTGGAAGCTTGGACCTATTACTATTATGGATTGGATCCATAGTGACTCGGGGGACGATTAAAAATGTTAAAGTCTTATTTTGAAGTGAACACAGAATTACAAAATTAAGCAAACGTATTTTCCTTGGTCGGTTGGTCTATTCATGCAAGCATGCATGCGATAAATCAAATGGGTGTGTCTACAAATATCGAGCTGACCCTAGATCTCTTATATTAATCTAAGAAATTTTACGAATTACCAAATTAAATTTAAAATAGTAAATTTATAAATAATTGGTTGCACATATACTCTCTAAACCCCAATTTAATAGCAGATATTAATTATGCTTGCTCTCATTTTGAACGATATCAGCTTCCTAAAATATTTAAATGTCAAAGTGTTTAAGGTGATCAGAATCATACGCTCTTTTGCTTTCTCTGTTTTCTCACAGTTGTCACATTATCGCATATGAAAAATGAAAAAAGAGATGAGAGAGATAGAAAGCGTTATTGCATAGAATTCGATCATGCTATTGATACAGTAAAGGTACATTAAAATGTGCAAATGGATTCTGTTGGGATCCCAATCAATCTCAATCGAACTTCGCGGCAAGAATCCAATCAAGCAATCAGGTACCATGAATGGCAAAGTATCCGATTATTTCTCTATCTATGTGAGAATTAAATCTCGAGGCTACCGACCATGAGATTGCGTTCTCGATACCAAAAATAGTACGACTATAAACTACCTTTAATAGGAAGATATTTTGACTATACGAAAATTCAAATCTCATGTTGCACTTTTGAGTTTTGAGAGTAGACTTCAAAAATTCTCTTCTCAAATAAATTATAACATCACACTTAACTTGTTTGCAAATTTTGCTCAAACAAGTGGTAACCAAAGGAGAAAATGAAATAGAAATGAAAGGTTTAAATAGTTCTGTTAGGAAAATTTTGAAGCCATTGTTGGTCCATATGGTAGTAAATAAGAGGGGGTGAATTGAGTTTTATGAAATTTAAAATGAATTTTAACACAATGAGAAATATAATTAATATGAATGCTGAATGAAATGAATGCTAAGCCATAAAATAATGCATTACTGTAAATTAAAGAGGTTGAGAGAAGAATTACAAATAATGTTTATAGTGGTTTGATAATATTGGCTATGTTCACTCTCTCGATTTATCTCCACACCGAGATTTTTTTAAATCCTTATTTCTATGGGTCAAGTGCAAACTAATATACAATTACTCCTTAATGATGAAGGACGACTAAAACAATTTCTTTCTTTGTATGGATGAAGTGAAGCCCAATAGAAATTGAAATAAAAAATAAAATATTTCTCTCAAGAGAGCAGATAATCAATAATGCTCACAAAATAAAGTTTCTCTCACTAAAGATATGGAAGTTATGAGATTTTCAATTTGTTAAGTTCTTTCTCAATTTATTTTTTTTTATCTGTTCAATAGAAAATTGTCTCTTTTAAAGCTTAGGAAGATGTTCTCCAATGGCTCTCTTCAATGCAATAAATACTCACATTAAATGCTGCAAAGATTACCGTTACAAAGAACCTTTTTTAGAATGTTTTGATACTTTTATTTAGTGTGTTGATACATTCGTTTATTTTGAATTTGTACATCGACCTTCTTTGTCTCAGTGTCAATTTCTTGTTACTTATTATACTTGTTTACAAATCTAAACTTTTTTCAGATGCATGTGATATACTTTCATCTAATGTGTCAATTCATTTGTTTATATTAGATCTTCATATCGACCTTCCTTCTTTACATATCAATCCTTTGGGCATCTTAGTCTTCGTTTGGACTTCTAGAATTTTTTCGGTAAAATGTGTCGATCTGTTCCATGAAAGTATTGATCTATGTCAGCTCATAATTTTCTTTGAACTTTCTAAATTCTTCAATGTGTTGATATATTTTCCTAATGTATCAATCTAGTTTTATTCATAATTTCTCTTCGATTGTTTGAAAGTCTTTATGTCCTCCTGTTGTTTAGCATGTGTCAATACTTTAATCTACAGTATCGATACTGTCACGCCCCAACCCTAGTTGGCCACGTGACAATCGTCGCAAATCCCAAAAATATATCATATGGCTAGAATGTAATCCTAAGACCCTCAAGGCAGAGTACCTGTTTTATAACATATTTTCAAAAATAATACAATAAAAGATTTTTAATCATGAATATCAATTAACATTTGTATTATCATGGAATACACAACATTAGCAATATTTTTCAAACTATCTATTTCAGTGAGTTCTTAACCAAGCCAAATACACAAAATCATAAATACAATTTTATTTCTGTTTAGTGGACTATGATCTATATATCTAAGTCGAGTACTTAAAAAATCTGCTGAAACTCGCTTCAGCTAGGCTATGCCGCTTCCAACAACACTAACCTGAAATAAAAAAATGAGGAGTGAGTATTTGAAAAAATACTCAGTGAGTAGACCACAATGATGTACATATAGCAAATGGTTCTATACGTCGCTTACGTAAATCATCGTAATCATCAAAAATAAAATATGTGCGATGTGACATATTAAACATGACTGCAAGAGAGTAAATGTAAATCAATATGTATATGTCAAGGATGTCAAAGTTTAAGGTGTTAAGGAAGATTTGTATATGCTTCTTCAAGTATGCATAATCCGTTCCATTGAAAAATGGAGGTCGGTTTGTTGACTGACCCTTTACCATGTGGGACAGAATGGATGATGAAGATGCCATTAAAATCTACTCCTTGCAGGTGTTTAATTCTTTATATCGTGAAGTTGGCTCTGATACCAATTGAAGTCCCAATAGGCAATCTCTAAGAGGGGGGTGAATTGGAGTTTTATAAATTTAAAACGAAATTTAAGGATGTCATGCTATGAATGCAGATAGAAACTAAATATACAATAATAAAATGTGTAAGAAACGATTTTTATAGTGGTTTGACTATAAGTCTACATCCACTCTTCTCGGTTGAATCCACTCACACCGAGGATCACTATCTCCTTGATTTTACGGGTCAAGAGAAACCCAAATACAACTTCTTCTTTGAATGGGTGAAGGGCAACCACAATTATAACTTTTTTTTTAATCAAGTGAAGTAAAATCTAGTACAAATCGTTCTTTCTGCGGGTGAAGAGAAACCCAAATTTTATCTAAAAATGATCAGAAAAAGTAAAGATTAAAACTCTCTAAAAGAGTAGATATTTTAATGTACACATACTTTCTCTCACTAGAATCAATACAAGGAATTTTCATAGAGAATAAAAACAAATTGCAGAGGACTGAATTCTTACTTTGATGACAGTACGATGAATGCTATTCAACAACCTCTTATCTTTAATTTTTGTTGAATATATATCTACAATAAATTGCTTTTAACGGCTCTATTATGATCAGTAATGGCAGTAATAAATACTTCTGAACTAACCGTTACAGTCATGATTTTCATGAAGGTATCGATACATATCTTCAAGGTATCAATATGTTTGAGTTTCAAGCCTTGAGGATATCGATACGTTGACTATGGTATTGATACATTTTCTCATAAAAAACGATGATGTCCATCATGAACGTGTTGATGCAGGCCTCAGGATATCGGTACGTTTGGAAATTCTTTTAGGGGTATCGATACATTTGTCCAGGGTATCGATACGTTTGAGTGAATTATCAAGGTATCGAAACCTTTTCACGTGAACGAGCACCCCTTCGCTTCCATCGTATCGATACATTTAATAGGGGTATTGATATGTTTACTGTGCAGAGTGAAGGTATCGAAACTTTTGAAGTGGGGTTCCAATACTCGGGCTCAGAATCAGCACTGTAACTTAAACGTGTCGATATGTTTAAGTAACGTATCAATATGTTTGTACTTGAGAAATCTTTCTTGACACTTTTGACTTCCTTTATCACTTGCAAAACATATTTTTTCTTTTCAAAGACCAAGTGAATTATATTTGCCCTTATAAATTTTATAATCATTAATTGCATGTATAATTTAAATTCTTTATTAATTATGGTATCATCAAAAAACAAGAACATATGATATTCATTATCAAAAACTAATATGCCATTAATCCACATTTTATATTATCATCAAAAATCATCTTGGGGCCATCGTTCATGTGCTTTAATGACTCATGATCTGTGCAAATCACGAACTCTTTTGGCCATAGGTAATGCTGCCAAGTCTCCAATGCTCGAACAAGTGCGTAAAGCTCCTTATCGTAAGTAGGATATCGCAACGATACCCCACTTAATTTCTCACTAAAGTAAGCAATTGGTCGCTTATCCTGCATTAAAATAGCTCCAATGCCTATTCTCGAAGCATCATATTCAAGCTCAAATATCTTATCCAAGTTATGGAATACTAAAACAAAAGTAGAACACAACCTATCCTTAAGCGTCTCAAACGCCCGTTATTGCACTTTCCCCTAATGAAAACCAACATTTTTTTTAATAACCTCCGTGAGTGGTGCAGCAATGGTACTAAAATCCCTCACAAAACGTCAATAAAAGCTAGCTAAGCCATAAAAGCTATGAGCCTCAGTCACACTCTTAGGAATTGGCCACTCCTTAATAGCCTTGATTTTATCCCCATCAATCTCAATGTCATTCGCACTTATAACATATCCTAGAAACACAACTCGTTCCATGCAAAATGTATACTTCTTAAAATTAGCATATAACTTTTCTCTACAAAAAATATCAAGCACATATCTTAAATGCTCTACGTAATCATCTAAACACTTGCTATATGCACTAAAATGTCATCAAAGTATACAACCACAAACTTACCCAAAATGCATGCAATATATGATTCATCAATCTCATAAAAGTGTTAGGTGCATTCGTTAGTCCAAAGGGCATAACCAACTACTCATATAAACCATACTTAGTTTTAAAAGCGGTCTTTCAATCATCTCCCTCTTTTATACGAATTTGATGGTGTCCAATCTTTAAATCAATCTTAGAAAATAATGTGGCATCATGCAACTTATCAAGCATATCATCTAACTTAGGAATAGGATGATGACACTTTATCGTTATGTTGTTGATGGCACGATAATTAACACACATCCTCCACGATCCATCCTTCTTTGGTACCTAGAGTACCGGTATGGCATACTCTCCCTCACATATCTTTACTCATCAACTCCTCGATTTGTAGTTGAAGTTCTTTTGTCTCCTCGGGATTACTTCGATATGTTGGTCGATTTGGAATGACGGCTCCTGGAATAAAGTCAATTTGATGCTTGATACCTCGAATGGGTGGTAGCTGACTAGGTATATCCTCGGGAAACAAATTCTCGTATTCCTGCAATAAAGACACAAAAATGCCAGGAAGAGAAGGGTTAGTGTTAGCTTCTAAAATATTAAGGAATGGCTCCCTAAAAACAAGGAATGGCTCCTTACTTCCCCAATTTTAGCAAAGAAGACAGATTTCACTAGCCCCTTGCTCTCCTTTTTGCCACTCTCGATTGCTCTTTCCTTTGTGCCTAGGGACTTTTCAATGTCACTCCCCTTTTTCCCATTGGAACTCTTGGCCTCACTCGTGTGTTTTCCCTTAAAACTTTCAGCCTCACTTTTCAACTTCACTTGATCTTCAAACACTTGTTTCGATGATAAAGGTACGAAGGTTACTTTCTTTTCATCTTTTACAAAACTATATTGATTCTTTTGACCATCATGAATCATATGTCGATCAAATTACCATGGTCGTCCTAACAACAAATGACTAGTATGCATAGGAACCACATCACATAACAGCTCGTCACTAAACTTCTCAATTGAAAATGTAATTAATGCTTGCTTCATGACTTTAATCTCCCCATAATCATTAAACCAAAATAATCTATAAGGCTTAGAATGCTAAAGCAAAAACAATCCTAACTTTTGTACTAAGGCTGAATTAACCACATTAGTATAACTTCCACTATCAATGATCATGCTACACACCTTTTTGTTAACAAGTATCAAGTATGAAATATATTCTCCTATTGCTTCTCTATATCATCAATTTTGACTTGTGCACTCAATGCACGACAAGCAACAAGAGTCTCACTCACAGCCTCTAACACCATATTATCTTTACCACTAGTATCCTCCATCCTCGTCACCTTTTCCTCTTCACCTTCGCTTACAGTCATCACTTCACCACTGTCCCTCATTACCATAGCTTTTTTATTATAATATTGAGAAGCAATGTATCCCGTCCCCAAGCATTTGAAACACTTAATGTCTCGGTTCTTGCTAGGTGGCTAGTTAGTCTTAGGCTTAGGCTTAATGATCGATTCTTCTTTCCGTTTTGGTGGCTCAGATTTAAATTTTAGAACAACCCTATCTCTCTTACTACTAGTACTACTACTACTACCATTCCCTTTTGACTTCTAAGACACACTTGAGCCTGAATTGTATCTTGCTACCCTTTTTCTCTTTAATTGCCTCTTCACCTTCACAGCTATGTGTACCATATCCTCTAACTCTACATAATGTTAAAGTTCTATGACATTCGCTATCTCTCAATTCAATCCACTTAAAAATCATGCCATGGTGGCTTCTCTATCTTCCACCACATTAGCTCGTATCATCGCCAACTCCATCTCTTTATGATAATCCTCCACACTCTTATATCCTTTTGTAAGCTCCTAAAATTTTTGGTAAAGATCCCTAAAATAATGACTCAACACGAATCTCTTTTGTATTACGAACTTTAGCTCACCCCAAGTATCAATAGATCTCTACGATTTCTCCTTTGATTAGTCACCAATTGATCCCACCAATTAATCGCATAGTCTGTAAACTCAATAACGGCTAACTTCACTTTTTTATGCTCAGAATAATTGTGACACTCAAAAATTAACTCTATCTTCTTCTCCCACTCAAGATATACTTTCGGATCACTCCTACCTTGAAATGGAGGAATCATCATTTTAATCTTACTCAAATTCTCATCGATATCATCTCTCTCTCTAAAGCCTCTCCGAACTCCCCTATCATATCTCCCAACCCTAGGCTAAAATATACCCATGGTTGGCCCATGCTCATACACATCATAATCTTCATCACCTTCTCAATCATTTTTTGTCCCATACTCACCAATGGTAGTGGCCTACGTCTAGGTTGAAAATTCAGATTTTATGCTTGTATAGGCGATTCCCTTTGAATATTAGCTAGTGCTTTCTCTTGCTTCTCCATCTTATCATTTATTTTTCTAAACATCACATCCAACCATTCAAACCTACTAATCATAACTTGCATCGTGAATATAGTAGGTGCCTTATTACGATCAGCCTTATTAGTACTAGATGCTTCGACAACCTCTTTAAACATTATAAATTTTCTTACACGAAACATTAGTAAAACAAAAAAAAGAATAAAAAATAAGCCTCACAAGCCTCACTGTTTACACTCGTGATGTCACACCACTCATGTTTACACTCAATAGGCTTTTACTTGAAACTGTACTCACTCACTTTTGCCTTTTTTCCATTCAAAATTCCTCTTTTAAATTTTTTAAGAATTAAAGAACTTGATCGTGAATGAGAACCCAAAGTTTTGTCCTCCATCGCAATTAAATTAAAGAAACGAATAAGGAATAAGAACCGGTAAAACACAGTAACAAAAGACTCTAGACACGATCAAAGAGCACAATAAAGAAAGAAAATAGGCACAAAACCAACAATAATTCAGAATTTAGCTCCAGATTTGCAATATATATATATATATTTTAATCTAAAGCTCAAGATCTTCTTTCCTTTGGAGGTAAGAAAACTTGCTGATTTAAGGAATTGAAACTGAAACCACTTTGAATTACTTAGGCTCACATTTTTTCTTTCGGGGTAAAGGATGTTTGCTGATTTCAAGGACTTGTAAACTGAATCAACTTCAACTTAACACAGATTAACCCTATTTTCACAAGATTTCAGTCCAAAATTTTTTTCAAGAATTCAGCAAGATTAATCAAGAACTCAATACCTAGCAAGATTATGCAAGAAACACACAAGAATCAATAAGGAGAAAAAGGAAAAATGTAAGATGACTCTTTTTTTTTTCTTTTTTTTTTGACTCAAACAAGAAAATTATGAAATTAAAAAAAAGATAAATTAATCTGACCTTGGAGCCAAGCTCTGATACCAATTGATGTGAACCCGTAGGCTAAGTAGCCTAAAAATCCACGAACAAGTAGATCCTGACTCGAAAAGCCAATATGATCAGATTGAAAACCCTAGACCTGTTGAGAAACTTGTCTCAAGAACCTAGTTGCAAAAGAATGACACCATAAAGGATTGCAATCCCTTTAATAAGTCTGAAGTTGACGCAAGAATTCTAAGAGGAATACTCGCAAATAATCTTTCAAATTTTATTCATGCAAAATTCTGTGTTTTTCACACCTTCTAGAGGCTATTTATAACCTTTAGATAAATAGTAATATAAATAGTAACTTCAATAACAAATTGAGAATTTTCTCTTTGTTCTTTTGAAATTTGTTTAGAACTTATCAAGAATTCGTTCTTTTGTCGTTCGCAATTCGACTTATCATTCAAGAATCTCTTTTTTGAGTGTGATAATTTTTTTTCTATCAAATTATACCTGTGGTTTGTTAATTGATTATTATTCTTTGGGTCTTTGGTTTAATATACCTCTGGTTCAAGAATTAATCTAAGTATCAGGTCAAAGGTTTTTAAATCTAATCATATTGGCTTTCTAGGTTTGGATCTACTTGTTCGTGGATTTTTAGGTTACTTAGCCTACGGGTTCACATCAGTACTACTATCTCATCAGACTCTCTGGCTTTTAAGTCATCTTCCCAACTGTGGCATTCTACCATAAGACTTTCACCATCAGAATAGTCTTATTTCTTAGGACTCATTTTTGCCAATCATCTCACCGATTGTACCACACAATTAAGATCATCTTTTAAATCAACTGGTGGTATCTTAAGAATGTACGAAGGATATGGCACATACTTCTTGAGCATAGGTACATGAAAGATATCATGTATCCTACTTAACTGTGATGGTAATTCCAATTTATAAGATACTGGGGCCTATCCTTTCCACTATACCAAAGGATCCAATATATCGAGTATGTAATTTTCTTTGATTTCTGAATCTGAATATCCCTTTCCAAGGCGATACTTTCAAGAAAACCTGATCGTCTATTTCAAATTCCAATGCTCTCCTTTGATTGTCAGTATAAGCTTTTTGTCTATCTTGGGCTGCTTTTAATCTCTATCTGATAATCTTGACTTTCTCAGCGGTGATCTCAATCAACTTAATATTCTCAAATTTTCTTTTATCGACTTCATCCTAACATACTGGGGTTTTGCATTTTCTACCATACAAAGCCTCATAAGGCGCCATCCCAATGCTAGTTTGATAACTAACTATTATTGTACGCAAACTCTATCAACGATAGATGCATATCACAACTGTCAGAAAATTTAATAACACATGCTCGAAGCATGTCTTTTAGCATTTGGATGGTCCTTTCTGACTGTCCATCAATTTGAGGATGAAATACAGAACTGAAAGTTAACTAAGTGCCCATAGCCTTTTGAAGTCTAAGCTAGAATCGAGATGTAAAACGGTGATCTTGATCTGAAACAATGGTAACTGACACTCCACGCAGCCTGATAATCTCTGATATATACAACTTGGCCGATTTTTCCAAGGAGAAATTTACTCGAATTGGTAGAAAATGAGCTGACTTAGTGAGTCAATCTACTATCACGCAAATCGCATTGTGGCTCGCCTGAGTCCGAGGAAACTCGACCACAAAGTGTAACGACCCGTATCTCACCCCGAGGGTATAATTGTAATTTCTTACATTTTCCACTCATGCATCTGCATTCATTTCATGTTTCATGGGGTTGTGGGTGAGATCCTAGACTCGTGTGGGGCCTATTAAAGTGAGAATTCAAATTTTGGCGAGTTCGATCGATCGAATGAAGGATTTGTTCGACCAAATCGTTGGGAACTTTCTGAAAATTTGTGGTTTTGGGTTTGTTCGAATGAATAGGGGATTCGTTCGATCGACTAGGGATTCAGTCAACCGAATGTGAGGTTCGTTAGATCGAAGTGTGAATTCGTTCGACCGAATGATGGTTTGTTCAACCGATAGTTTTTGAGCTCTCTAAGTACTATTCTAGAAGCTCTCTGAGACTTGGTCGATCGAAATGTTATTCGTTCGATCGAATCAGCGCAAAATGAAGAAAATACCCTCTTCTGGAAGTTTCTCTCTTAAGGGAGCTTAAGGATAAAATGGTAATTTCACCTTTTTTCTATAAAAAGGGGTCTCGGGCCAAATTTTTGGTAATTTTTCTCCTCCTTCTCTTCTTTCCTTCTTCCTTCGTTCTCCCTTTGATTCACACACACACACTTTTTATTTTTCGTCGTTTCTTCGATTTCTTTCCACCACCTTACTACATTCGACCTCTTGAACGCGTTGGTAGCTTCGATTTGGCGCTAGGAGGCAGAAATTGAAAGAGAAAAGTTAGGGTTCCATAGGGAGAAATTGGGGCTTTTGGTGTTCCGGGCCAAATTGAAGGAAACCGACCACACCACGAGGTTCGTAGCTACGTTTCTAACTTGTCTGCATATTCGTTTCGTTGATTTATGCATTTCAATTCATAATTATTTTCGGATGCATTTTCGTAGATTTAGCCCATATATTTTAGTTTTAAAACGAAAGTAGGTTATAGGGGACTCGTGGAGGTCGTAGGATGTTAGATTTATGATTTTGGAGAATTTGGATGATAGTGAACAGTAACTCTGATTACTGTTCCGATGAGGTAGTGGGCCCTATTGGTCAGAATCACAGAAATAGATCGTTATGTGTTGGTTTAGGCGTAATGTGGGTTCGTGGCGATAATAAGTGGGTAATTCGAGGCTTAACGAGAATTTAGATGAAATCCGAAAAATAGTCCGACTTGGGGGATTTGGGATTAGCATGCATTGCACGTAATTAGATTTCCTTTTGCATATTAGAATATGTATTGATAATGTTTTATGCGTGTGAATAGGCGACGGTTCGAGATCGTGATATTCGCGTAGCTCACCGAGGAACGAGGGGAACTAGGGAGTGTATACCCTCCCTGAGTTGTGAGTTGACATATTTCTTTTAACTATTTATATTTCTTGTATCTTTTAAACTTGTTTTAAACTTATTTTCAGTCTTAGGGTGATAGAAACTTTTATATGGAATTCACATGTGACGGAGTTGAATTTCATTGTGTGGTGGCCGGGAGGGCCCCTTGTTTGTGCTAGAATAAACCTTTTGGGAAATATTTTTATGAATTATTATGTGATATGAACATGAATTCTATGTTTTGATTTTGATAATATTTATGATGATGATTTGGCCTTTGAGCCATGTTTTTATATTTTGGTTTATGACCATTGAGCCGGTTTTATGAGATGTTGATGATGAGGCCTTTGGGGCCGGATTATGTCTTTTATTATGTTTTGTGGCATGTTGGCCTGTTTGTATTTTATTATGTATCTTATGATGATGACGGCCATGTTGGGCCTGTACTTGTGATAATGATGGCCTTGTAGGCCTGTGTT